>BPLS01031998.1:20337-47520 GCA_019656275.1 Rhododendron kiyosumense | reverse complement strand
TGGAGCTAACAATTTCATTTGGGAAATAATTTTGACACTTAGGTTTTATTTTATTTTATTTTAAATTTAGGGTGTCTCGGTTTGTTTACACATTTCTTAATTAATAAAGTGTCTTAAGGTGCCTGGAGCTAACAATTTCATTTGGGAAATAATTTTGACACTTAGGTTTTATTTTATTTTATTTTAAATTTAGGGTGTCTCGGTTTGTTTACACATTTCTTAATTAATATTTTTTTTTTCAAAAAAAAAAAGTGTCTTAACACCTAATCATATTGTCCACCCCCAACGGAGAGTTCGAAATAGCCCTTGACACATAACTTTTGATTATTGCACTCTAAAAATTAACTATCATTTATAACATTCAAACAATTGTGTTATGAATATTTTCAACATTAAAAGACATTTTTATGTGCGGTTATCATAATGCGGTGTGCCCTAATCTAACGTTAATGCCTTGAGGGCTAAAATAAGAAACATACCAAGAATAAAAGGAAAAATGCACTTTATTGCTTTGAACACTAGTAAGGGATGGCAATCGGACCCGCTCCGTTCTGAATGGGGCTTCCAACTCATTTTTAGTATAAAGTTGGGGTCGGGATTATACTAAACTACCACTTTTTTTATAACTATTTTCTTTTATTTTGCTTTTAGATTATCAAAATTTTTTAATTTCGTACGGTGCAGGTAAACTCGTTCCCTGATCGGGGTGGAAACGAGGATACCCAAAAAATACTCGGACTAGGTCAGGGCTGTGTAATAATTTTCGGATCTAATCCAGGTATGCAAAAACCCGCCCCGCTTTGTTGCCATTCCCAAGTATTATGTCCAAATCTACAGTAATCGTCCAAACCAACTAGGGTTTATAGTATCCAACGCCCCCAAATAAAGGTCATCATCAGGCTGGGCTGGTTCGCTAAATCATTACCTAAGTCCGTCACAGGCTAGCCCAATTGATGGGCTAGCAGGCCAAAATTGGGCGGGCCAAAAGCCAGGCGGGCTAGTGGGCGGCTTAAATTTCCTTGGGCAAGGGAAAAAAGAAAGGATTTTGGGCTATTGGGTTAGTACCAAGGGTGGGCTCACAGGCCAGGTTTATGGGCGGGCTGAGTAAAAATTCATAAGCCCAAGTCTGCCAATTATAATTACAGGCTGGACCGGCCCATTCGTTTTATGGGCTCAGATAAAAATCCGATGGGCCGGGCGAGCTTTTGGGCGAGCCGCGGGCCTTCGGGCAGCGTCAAAACCACGAACAGAACCCTAAAACCTTGTCTCCTGCCACTGCAATTCACGAAACTGTGACATCCCTTGTGCTTGTTGGCAGGTGATCTCTGGTGTTTCCGTTTTTTTCTCTCTCTACTGTCTCTCTCCCCATATCGTGACTATAGCCATGCCTTCTCTGGCTGTAAATGAAGACAAGAAGGAGAAGAAGAAGAAGAAAATCGGCTCGAGCGCAGAAACGCTAGATTTCGACTCTTTGTCCGATAAGAAGAGCAAGAAGGAGAAGAAGATTAAGAAGGCGAAGGCCTCGGAGTCTGATTCTGAAAACTTGGAGAAGAAGAAGAGTAAGAAGAAAGATAAGAAGCGAAAGGCTGTGGAGATGGAGGAGGATGGGAGCGGGACGAGCTCGGAATCAAGCGAGGCGGTGGATTTGAAGGCGGAGAGTGGCGGTAATTCGGTGAATAAGAAGAAGAAGAAGGCTAAGTTGGCTGAGGCTGATGAAGCTGAAGTTGAGGATCCGAATGCCGTGGCGAATTTCAGGATTTCGGCGCCGTTGAGAGAGGTGCTGAAGTCGAAGGGCATTGAAGCTTTGTTTCCTATTCAGGCTATGACGTTTGATGCCGTTCTCGACGGGTCTGATTTGGTTGGCCGGGCGCGTACTGGTCAGGTATGGATTCTGCGTCAGACTATTTTCATTGCTGTTCGCTGAATTTGCATTGGTTTACTCGTCCACATGTAATTTTAGCGGCTAGTTAGAGCATTGGGAATCGTAAATTTGGGAACTTTATCACTCTAAGCCATGGATGCACGCTGCCTCTAAATCGCATCCTTTGTAGCCCTAAGAATTATGAAACTGCAATGGAGTGGGTGATTACATGAATTGTGTGTATACATTTTTGTCCTTACAGTTATTGAGGCATATGGAAAACAGAATGTAAATTTTTGTCCTTTTCGTGTCCATTTAGGAAAATGAAAAATGTGACTTCATTTTTTTTGTCCACACCAAAAGTGCTCTCCCTTTATATACTACTAGAATTAGAATAGACGGTTGAAGTGACCGGGCATTTTTGGAGTAGTTTAGGGAACGCAATTTATTCGTTAGATTTGTGTTTGAGCTCTAATGTCCTTTTGATGCTTCCAGAAAGATTGCTTGCTGTGTGGATGACACTTGAATTGTTGGCTTGTTTTCATACTTAGTTGTACAACCTTAGTTGGATTTCAAGCTGCTAGCAGAGGTTTTGAGGGTTTTTGTTATGACAACCATGGAGTAGAGAATAAACAAACCAACAAGCGATCAAAACAAAGACACAAAGATTTACGTGGTTCCGCTCAAGCACAAAGCAAGTACGTACTCCACGGACGAAGAGAGAGATGATTCACTATGAACGAGGAGAGATTACAAAGAGCCGGCTAAACCCGTAACTCAATGAAGCACCAAACGATATTCATGGACAAACTTTGGTGGAACCCGAAAGAGAGACCCTAACCCTAGTGGAACCCAAAGAAATACTCCAAAAGCCCTAATATCAATCCCCAATAATAAAAATAAAAAAAGAATGAAAGAACTCCACAAATAACACCCAAAGGACCCTCTCCTTAACGGACCCAAAAGAGGGGACAAGCCCTTGGAACCCCCAAGGTCCCTATTTATAGAAAAACCATAAAAATAAGCCAATCAAGGAAGTTGCCAAATTCAAGGCACTTTCCTAACAGTTTTGATGCTTTTGATCCGTCCTTTTAGTATCTTAAGATGAAGGGAAATAATAATATGGTCTAATCTATAGAGCTTTGACAGGATTTTTTTTTGTAGTGTATGTGACTAAGAACAATCAAGTTTTGACTATGTGCGGTCTCTCAAAGTCTACTGGTACATGTCTCCACGAGGAGTTTACCGTCTACTTTTTGTTTGAGACGCACAATATGCTCTAAATCCGATTCACCTGCAAGGAGTTAGATTTAGCAGATGTCTTTTGGTTTTCTTTCCTTGTTTCCTTTATTTTTGGTCCTCGAATGAACATGTGTGCTGGTTTTCGTTGACTTGGTGTCAAACTTAGTAGATGTGTTTTGATAACCGTGCTTTGAACTGTTGGTTTGGATCATTGCATATTTGGTTCCTATCTTGTTTACTGGAGACTGATAACCGTGCTTTGAAATCATACAGGGTAAAACACTGGCCTTTGTGTTGCCAATTTTGGAGTCTTTAACTAATGGACCCGCAAAAGCAGCACGGAAGACTGGATATGGAAGGGTGCCTAATGTACTTGTACTTCTACCAACTAGAGAATTGGCCAAACAGGTATTACATAAGGGTAACGACTCTTCTTAGAGTTGATCTCTTTTGTTGTCATTTTTCTCTTACTGATTACTTATTGCTTTTATTTTTTCCTTTTTTTTGGTTTGTTACTGTTTTTGTCTACTAATCACAGGTATTGGTTAATTATTGTTTTTGTTTACTCTAATCACAGGTGTCTGCTGAATTTGAAGTTTATGGCGGAGCCCTGGGGCTGACATCATGTTGTTTATATGGGGGCGCTCCCTACCAATCTCAGGAGATAAAATTAAGAAGAGGGGTAGATATCGTCATCGGGACACCTGGCCGCATTAAGGTAGCCATTCCTTTGATATATGGCATATTTGTAACGTCTGGTTTACAATGATGCTTTACTTGTCATATTAAGTTCTCTCCAGTTGATGATAATCTGTTTCCACCGAAATCTTTCGTGTAGGATCACATTGAGAGGGGAAACCTTGATTTTAGCTCATTAAAGTTCCGCGTCCTCGATGAAGCTGATGAAATGCTAAGGATGGGTTTTGTTGAAGACGTTGAACTTATTCTTGGTAGGAATTCACTGTGCCTACAAGTACCTTTTGTTTTATACTTGTAGGTTAATTATTACTCTTCATCACGATTGTTCGTTGTTTGCCCGGTACCTTGGACCCTAACGTAGAGTCCAGTAATGAAGCATCTGTTCATATTTTGTATGCATTTCATATTGTTCGCTTCTAAATAAATATGTGAGGCAGTACATATAGTTTATTGAGAGTTATAACCTCTAATTTTTTGCGAAAACTATTTTTACTGGTGTAAACAGAAGATACAGGCTCCTGTCGGATGTTGGATAGTAATGATTTAATTTGAATCACATTACTAACGCCTAGTGATTTAATTTGAATTTTGTAGGCAAGGTGGAAGATGCCGGCAAAGTTCAAACACTTCTGTTCAGCGCCACTTTGCCAGACTGGGTTAAGCAAGTTCGTTTTCTAACTAGTATTTCTCAAAATTCAGTTTTGAGCCACATGTGCCTTTATTCTCCCCGTTTTCGACTTGTACTAAGAGTCTGGCTCATGTTTTTTCATTCATACCCGCTCTCTGTCCATCAATATATAGTGCTAAAATCTGTGTTTCTTTGCATTGCTAGATTGCCACTAGGTTTCTTAAACCTCACAAAAAAACCGTTGACCTTGTCGGTAATGAAAAAATGAAGGCAAGTATCAATGTGAGGCATATAATCATTCCCTGCTCTAAATCGGCCAGGTCCCAGCTTATTCCTGATATTATTCGCTGTTATAGCAGGTTGGTTATTTCTAATGCTCAATGTCAACTGCTTAGTACGACTTGCAGACATTCCTTATATTGTCATTGATTGATTCTTTTGATTTCTCCATTGGGTATGGTTGATTCAGTGGAGGGAGCACTATTATTTTCACTGAGACAAAGGATTCTGCTTCTGAACTTGCTGACTTATTACCTGGAGCACGTCCTTTGCATGGGGACATTCAGCAAGCTCAGCGTGAGGTATGTCCAAAAAATATGAGATGGCTCCATAGTTGTGCTTTAAACATGAAGACCTTAAGAAGTTCCTTTTTGTGGCCTACATTGTTTCAGTCCCCCCTTCCATTGCAGACAGATTAGTAATGAATCAGATTATCAATCCCATGGGAACTCTTTCCTGGGGTTTTAGTGCAACTATTTGTGGAAAGATAAAAAAAAGCTGTTGGGTGACTAATCCGACAACACGTAGGATGTATAGTACCTTGGGGCACGTGGTATTAGTAATCCGTTATTCCCTTCAGTATTGGTCCGGTGGTAGTACTTAAGCTCCTTACTTAAATATCCCTTCACTATTTTTTTCGTAAATCAAACATGATCTTAATAAAGCACATAGATTGTTGCTTGTCTTATGAGAATCTTTCAGTTTACTACTCTTCCTCTGTTTGTCTAAAATTTGATCTGATGCTCCTAGGTCACGCTTTCTGGATTCAGGTCAGGCAAGTTCTCTACCTTGGTGGCCACAAATGTGGCAGCACGGGGATTGGACATAAATGATGTCCAGTTAATCATCCAGGTTTGTGCTTCTAAGCATATAGATACACATGGGGGTTTACCAAGTTTATATAATGACATACTGATAATCACGTAATCACTTTATGTTTAGTGCGAACCTCCACGTGATGTAGAAGCATATATTCATCGATCTGGACGGACAGGGAGAGCTGGTAAATGCTAAAACTCCATAAGTTTCGGAGAGTCCATGTAACATTGCTTTGGTGAATTACTTAGGGTTTTCCTGTTTCATGTTCCAGGAAATACGGGGGTGGCAGTGATGCTTTGTGATCCAAGAAGGTCAAATATTTCTAAGATAGAAAGAGAATCTGGTGTGAAATTTGAGCACTTAGCTGCTCCACAGCCATCTGACCTTGCCAAAGCTGCAGGCTCGGATGCAGCTGAAACAATCACACAAGTGTCCGATGGGTAATCATATTATTTGGTATTTATTTCCTAGTGGATAATTTTAGTGATGCCACTTCACATTTTGGTACTTACACCTGGAAAACTTCAGTGTCATTCCAATATTCAAGTCTGCTGCTGAGGAGCTACTGAATTCCTCTGGTCTTTCACCTGTAGAACTGCTTGCAAAAGCACTTGCCAAGACTGCTGTGAGTTCTTTTTCTCATCTTGTTATAGTTAGGAACTTCAATTTGTTGTGAGACGTTGGGCTTAGTATGTATTGTGCAGGGTTATACTGAGATCAAGAGTAGATCACTACTCACTTCGATGGAGAACTACGTTACTGTACTTCTTCAGGCTGGAAGGCCCATCTACACCCAATCGTGAGTCCTGGAATCCTTTCATTATCACTTGTTTAATCTGTCTCCCACGCATTTTGTTTCAATTTGTGACAACAATTGCTCCTTTGTAGCAAGGACCGTGACAGTGACCCTGGTTGCCTTGGCTCTTGTAGTGGGGTCCTCTGTCAGATTTCTGACATTAATTATCTGCACATTTTACCGATGCTAGAGATGCCCTCATACCTAATCCCTCTCTTGGTATCATGATATTTCAGCTTCGCCTATGGCGTCTTGAGGAGGTTTTTGCCTGAAGAAAAGGTGGAGGCACTGGTTGGTCTTGCTCTAACTGCTGATGGAAATGGGGCCGTGTTTGATGTGCCAACTGAAGATTTGGACACCTTTCTCTCAGGTATATGCTGTATGACTTGTTGGGTAATAGGGAAGAGATTCCTCTGCAGAGTTCAGGACTCTTTAGGCTTTGTTTTGATCAGGGATTTGTATTTGTGGATGGAGGAAAATTGGAGATATTTTTCATCTGTTCTTTTCCTTGAGCAAATCCCTCCAGAAATCCTTGATCCAAACAATGCCTTAAGATTCAGTCCTATTCATTTCTATTTCCAGAATTAGCTTGGCTGCATGTTAGTTATGCTCAGCTCTTCAATAACAAATTGAACTACCATGTTATCATTAATGTTTTATTGCTTTTTGTACTGCAATTGTGTTTTGGTAAAATAGAACGATCATTTGTAAAACAACCAGGGCGTTGTTCATAAAATTGTATCCCCTAGCATTTGTTATGTGCTTTGGCCTTGTGTGATTTACCGAACTAGCAGTGAGGAGATTTCATATTCTGTAGGATGAGTAATCTCACTGGACTAATAATATCCCTTGGGTGAGTAATCTAACCGGCCTTGTGTTGAGGGCCGAGGGGATTTGCAAGTTCCTTGGGTATGCATTCCTTCTACTTGTTGCCTTCTTGAGCTCCTCTTTAATTCTGCTAATCAAACAGGTTGTAACCAGCTCATATATCTCATCTGTTTTCTTTTCCTTTTGATGTTTGTGCTTTATAGGCCAGGAAAATGCAGCTGGTGTGAGCTTAGAGGTGGTGAAAGAATTGCCTCGGTTACAACAAAGAGATGAATCAAGAGGGGGAAGATTTGGCAGTGGTGGCTGGGGCGGTGGCAGGTTTTCAGGTGGAAGGGGCGGTTTCTCCGATAGAAGAAATGATAGGTTTTCTGGTAGAGGGAGAGGCAGAGGTCATAGGGGCAATGGCAAATGGTGAACAGCTCTGTAATCGTCACAGGACTTCATGAGCCGACTAAAAGAAGCATCGCTTTGCTGTTGCATTGAAGAATTTTTGTGGTGATGAAGAAAAATAACTTACTTTTAGTTTTCATTGCATTATTTGAATAATCGGAAAGCTATTTCGGGTAAATATATAGGTATTTCTCCCGTTCATATGTTTTGTTTTTTGTTATCCTTTTTTTCATTTTATCTGGGGTTTTTCCCATGTGCCCCACTTTTTTATAAGCCTAAATTAAAATTAGGGTCAGTATTATTAAAAATGCTGCAAATTTTCTGTTATATATTCATATTTCTTCGGTTGGAGATGCTGTGTATTCCGAAGTCGTCTGTTTGGGTATGTACATCTCCACTCTCCGAGGGGGAAGATTTTATTATTTGACAATTATGGAATATTTTTTACTCCACTTCTATTATTTTGCCATTGTGTATATATTTATTACTCTTTTTCAATAGCTAATTTTTCCATAGTTAATTCTCTAGTTGAGATGGATCAGCTGGAAAAGCATAAATTCAATCGGGAGGAGGAAGAATTATCTTAATAATAAAATATGTTGATGGGAAAAAAGGTTTTGGCTGAATCTGGTTTAAAAAAGGAATGTACTGTATTTGTTTAAGAAGAGAAGAAGAAAACCAGTTGAAAAGAATGCAAAAAAGAAGTTAGGATTTTCCTTTTCCCTAAGTAAAAACGATTGACGAGAAAATAAGCAGCTACCGGTGAAGCTATTGTTAAGTACTGTATTAAATAGGAATCTAACTTCTTCTTCTTTTTTTCCCCGGTCACCTACGTAATTCCCTTACATAATTTCCGTACAAACGAACCAAGCAGTTTGACTTGTTTAGTAATGAGCCAAATTCAAACTCGAGTTTTAAGCTTGTATGGTAAACGAGCCAAGCTCGACTCGGTTCGAAAAGCTCGGTTATTTTGCATAGGCTCGACTCATTTAACAAATGAATCGAGCTTGCCTCATCTGACGAGCTTGAACACTACAAGCCCAATGGAAGTCAAGTCCTGCCCAAGCTCGAGTTCCAGTTTAAAATTTTAACTTATTTAGTAAACGGACCGAACTTAAACACAACAAAATTTGGCTCCGTTCCGCACTGCTACTGCTCATTTTTCCCTCGTAAAAACTACTACTCCCCCGCTTTGGCGCTGTCTCATCACTTCACCCCAACAACTAGACTTGTCTACTTTGTTCTGTTAACTTCCAGACACGTCCACTCCCTCCTCCCACTCAACACTCAACACATTCAAAGCGCTCTCTCTCTCTCTCTCTCTCTCTCTTCCTGTGAATGAATTGCCAAACGATTTCGTAATATCTGAATCAATCTGCTGTCACAATTGATTTCAAATTCTGCAACCAAATCATGGGGTGGTACAGAAGACCAAAAGCCGCATTCGACTTGCTCCACTCCACCGCTTCCAAACTCAAACCCAGAAACCCAACTCAGGACTCCACTCCAATAATCAACCACCCCAGTCCACCGCCGCCACCGCCGCCCACCTCAAACAACCCACTCGTCCCCAGTTTTTCTCTCTCTTCCCCCATTTCAAGAAACTCGTGTTTCAATTTCAGCCTCAAACAGAACCAATACAACCCCTTTCTCTACTCCACCCGAAGATGCTACTCCTACTACGTGACCCGACCAGAAGCCCCGCGATACCGGCCCAAAACAAAATGGTACAAGAACCCACGGACGGTGATTACGATGGTGTTGTTGACCTCGGGGGTGGCGATCACCGTCTATTTCGGGAACTTAGAGATGGTGCCGTACACAAAACGGAAGCATTTCGTTTTGCTACCGAAAAACATGGAGAGGCAAATCGGGGAGACCCAGTTCCAGCAAATAAAGCAGGCGTTCAAGGGGAAGATACTACCCGGAATCCACCCGGAAAGCGTCCGGGTAAAGTTGGTTGCCAAGGACATCATGGAAGCGTTGTACAGAGGGTTGAAGCGCGAGCACGCGTGGCGTGATTTCGGGTACTATTAAATTGTTAAGCACCAACCTATTTGAATACTTAAACAGTTAGGGAGAGCCGAATGTAGCGGGCTAAACATGTGCAAGTATATTTTGCACCATCCGTCCCGTTTTGATTGTCTATTCTTTGACTATGTCTCAAAATGTTTGTCCATTTTGAAAAAATTACCGAACAAAGTTCTATGAAATTCTCTTTTTGCCCTTTCCTTTTGAATTGACAGATGACTCTATCTTAAATTGGAGGGCATATTTGAAAAGTTAGAAGTTCGTGAAGCGTAATGATTATACTCCCTTAATAAGTTGATTTTTTAAGATGGACAAACAAAATAGGACAAATGGAATAATTATCTGGTAGGCAGTGAGATTCGAAACAGTTTTTATTGGCCACCAACTCAGCTAAATAAGTAGGGAAGTGTAACTTTGTTCTTTATAATATCCTTGACAGGTATGCAACGGCGGAGGGTGGTGGCCCTATGGCGAGGGATGATACGAGCGGTTTGGGTACATTGGTTGCAATGAGCGAAGACGTGGAGGGGAAGTGGTGGGGAGAGGATGATTACTTTGATGAGAAGTGGGTGGAGAAGGGTAGGAAGAGGGGGAAAGGGAAAGGAAGAGAGGCTGATATGGGGCATTTGGAGGGGTTGAAGTGGGAGGTTTTGGTGGTGGACGAGCCGGTTGTGAATGCTTTTTGCTTGCCAGGAGGGAAGATTGTGGTATTCACTGGGTTACTTGAGCATTTCAGAACTAATCCGGAGATCGCCACCATACTTGGTCATGAGGTATAATTTTCGTAGCCCATTACTAGTGTTTTATGGACCAGTTGTCTAGTTTTTGTGAATCATTTTGGTCGCCATTTTACCACTCGAAAATGATGGTTGGTGTGCAAGTCTTGCAGTTTTGAGTCCCCGGCCGCCAGTACTACCTTAAAACGGACACTACTCTTTTTTTTTTTTTTTGATCCGCAAACGGACACTACTCTACAATGGCTAAGTTCGTTCGTAAAATTTGGAGGGGTCCCTCTCCTAATTTTCAACAAGGGTGAGGGTATTTCCAGCCCTTGCCTTTTTTGATTCAAAATTAGAATTTGAGTAAAAATCCCATAAAACTCACTACACGCATTGTACGGTGCAGGGTGTGTTAGGCCCTCGAACTGTGTAAATACGTGTTTTAGTGTGTGTCACTAGCATTATCGTTTTAACTTATTGGTACTTATGTGAACGTTGAATGTGAGTGCGTGTGAAGTTTTGTGTGGTTGTACAATTTCGCATGAGTCAAAACTCCCCAAGTCTTAAAACACGTACATAAATCAATAGCAGGACAAAAGAGACGTTTTTAAAAGTGGAGCAACAACGTAAAATCCTGTCCATTTATCTGGTTTTGCGTCTTATTCTTTAGGCGACTAATTTGGTTATATACTTGAGGGTTCCCACTTGCTACTCTTTACGATTTGTTTGTTATGCATCTGCGTTTTTTCTGCATTTTAAATTTCTGTTTTGGTGAACTTATTGAATCTGAATACTTAGGAAGTTATTAGGAAGTGATATGGTGTTTGTTTCTTGGTGTAGGTTGGGCATGCGGTGGCTCGACATGCGGCTGAACAAATTACGAAGAATCTGTGGTTAGTCATATTGCAATTGATTCTTTTTCAGTTTCTTATGCCAGATCTTGTCTACGCAATGTCCACCGTTCTTCTGCGACTCCCTTTCTCCCGGAGGTAAATTCTGCACTCTTTTTTTGGTTGCACCCTAGAGATTCTCATTTAGGTTTTTGGACTTTAATGGCAGAATTTTTAGCCTCATTAAGAACGAAAGTTAGTTGCTATTGTTCTTGTTTTCTACTTGCTGTTAGGAGAATTGGCCCCAAATATTCATGTGGCGCTTTGGAGAATTTGGGTTCAATTCCCCAAGACATTATTTAGGTTTCCGGTGGGAGAAACCTATCTACATATACCGGTTCACGAACCACCGCATAATCCATGCACAGTCCGCCAATGTGGTGTCCTGTTTTTACGGGTAGGATGGAGGTATTATTTAAGAAACTGGAATTTGATTTCATCGTTTGGAATCACTTAAAGAACTTGAGATCCCAGGCGAACGAGTCATTTTGCTTGGCGGGACATATGATTGCATGATGGACCTTCTTTCTAATGAATGTGCGAAATATTCATAGTACAAGTGTACGACTACTTTGTGACCAACCAAACACGGTGTCGTGAGAATTGGATACGTTCGATTGGTGACTAATGGTATGATAAGGTAGTTTTTGTAATTAAATATGTGCACTGATCTTAGAATCATAGAATGTGTTCAACTACTAACAAGTTTTCGAAAAAACCTACCCGCTCATATCGACCTCATCGACTTCAATTCTCGTCTTTGTTTTTTGAACGGCAATTCTCATTGCTGTTTGCTAGGATGGAAATGGAGGCAGATTACATCGGGCTGCTTTTGATGGCCTCAGCTGGATATGACCCTAGAGTGGTGCCCAAAGTGTACGAGAAGTTAGGGCAGCTCACAGGGGATTCGCCGTTGAGAGATTATTTTTCTACCCATCCTTCTGGAAAGAAGAGAGCTCAGCATCTGGCTCAAGCCCAAGTTATGCAAGAAGCCCTGGCCTTATACAGGGAAGCGATTGCCGGACAATGGGTTCGGGGTTTTCTTCACGAATAAGTATAGAATGTACTCCATAAGAGCACCATGAAGGAGCTGTGTACTTTGGAATTCTTGGTTTTCAACTTCTTTTTTCTCCGCAATGTACATAGAAGAGGAGAAAAGCAAAGATATAGGTTCATCCCCATGCTTTCTTTTTATATGTTCTCTAGTCAATTTGTTGTTGTTCCTTGTTTTTGCCATTCCATGTTGCCACTAATTAGAAGTTAATTCATTTGTTTTTCAGTCACTTGTGTCTCCATTTCTGTTATCATTCATCAACCAAGAAGGACCTACAGTCTAGATATGTGGGTCTGTCTGATTTAACAGGGTAGAAGCCAAAACCAAAATAGATCACCAGAAAAGTCAGTTAAATTAATACTGGACATAGTCATCTTGAATCTTGAATATGCATTCCTATTAGACCTTCAAACGAACTAAGTTGCTCACGAAAAAGAAATTAACAAGCTCGGCTTGTTTGCAATGAGTTGCTCATGATAAATAAATTAACAAGTTCGGTTCGGTTCCGATAGATTAACAAGCTCGGCTCAAACTGCTGTTCGCAAAAAATAACTTTCGAGCCAACAGGAAATTGAGCAATACGAATGCTCTTCTCCTAAATAGGCTGCTAAACGAACCAAGCTACTCGAGTTCGAGCTTGTGTTTGTTTGTCAAAAGTTTGTTTAACATTAGTTTGTCTATATAATCAAACAAAGCTTGAACATTTTTTTAAAGTTCGTTAAAATTTCACGCCAAGCTTGAACAATCTATTACTTGGCTCGTTTGGCTTATTAGGTATAAAAAAATTCAAGTTACTTGAGATTGACTTGTATTTGGCTTGATTAAAACTTGTTTGAGATCATCTCGTCTTATAAACAAACTAAGCTTGAACATATTTTTGAAACTCGTTTGTACAAGCCAAAATGCACCACTTCAAAAATCAGTTAAGCCTCCCGCCTTATTTGTAAAACTTCAGTTGCACAAAACCATGGCACATCTAAGGTACACAATCACGCGCTTAATAGAAGAATGCAAGAACATGAGAGAGCTCAAGCAAATCCACTCCCAAATCACAACATCCCCACACTTACCCGAAACAGATCGCTATTTCCTCATTTCCCGTCTTCTCTTCTTCTGCGCAATTTCCCAATCCGGCTGCCTCAACTACGCCGCTTTTCTCTTCAAATTTACACCCAACCCAAATCTCTCTATGTACAACGCCCTTATCAGAGCATACGCCACTAAAACCAAGAATACCGATGGACCCAGTTCGTACCAAACCAGAAATCTATATAAGCAACTGCTATATAATGGGATGAAACCCAATTGCTTAACGTTCCCATTTCTTTTGAAAGATTGCACGGGGAGGTTGGACGGTAAAATTGGTCGAAGCGTTCACGGGCATGTTGTGAAGTATGGGTTTGATAGAGATGTGTTTGTGGGAAATTCGTTGATTAGTTTGTACTCTGCTTGTGGGTTTCTGGATAGTGCACTTAGGGTGTTTGATGAAATGTGGGTTCGGGATATTGTCACGTGGAATTCGATGGTGATTGGGTGTCTAAGAAACGGCGATCTTGACTCGGCTGTGGATTTGTTTAGGGGGATGAAGAAGAGGAATATTATTACTTGGAACTCGATCATAACGGGATTTGTTCAAGGGGGTCGTGCGAAGGAAGCTGTACAATTTTTTCATGAAATGCAAAATTTGGGTGATGACATGGTTAGACCGGATAAGATGACTGTTGCTAGTGTTCTTTCAGCTTGCGCCACTCTAGGAGCAATTGATCAGGGGAAATGGGTGCATAGTTTCTTGAAAAGAAGTGGATTAGAGTGTGATGTAGCTATTGGGACGGCACTAGTGGACATGTATGGTAAATGTGGGTGCATGGAAAGAGCAGTTGAGGTTTTCAAGGAAATGCCCCGGAGGGATATTTTAGCATGGACGGCTATGATTTCCGTGTTTGCACTTCATGGGTATGGTAAAGAGGCTTTTGATCTTTTTAATGAGATGGAAGAACTTGGGGTGAGGCCGAATTCTGTGACATTTGTTGCACTATTGTCAGCTTGTGCTCATTCAGGGTTGGTAGAGAAAGGACGCTGGTGTTTTGATGTGATGAAACGCGTTTACTCAATTGAGCCACAGGTCCATCACTACGCTTGCGTGGTTGATACACTGAGTCGAGCTGGGCTATTTGATGAGGCAAAACGCCTCATAAGAAATATGCCAATGGAGCCAGACGTGTTTGTTTGGGGTGCTCTTCTTGGCGGCTGTCAAATGCATGGAAATTTAGAGTTAGGAGAAGAGGTTGCGAAATACTTGATTCGTTTGGAACCTTTAAATCATGCTTTCTATGTAACTTTGGGTGAGATATATGCGAAAGCTGGTAGATTCATTGATGCAAAGAGAATCAGGGCTTTTATGAATGGTAAAGGGATTAAGAAGGCCATTCCTGGCTGCAGCATGATTGAAGTTGATGGAATTGTTCATGAATTCTCTGTGAGAGGATCACCAACTGTTCTGATAGAGGATATAACGCGTATCTTACAGTGCTTAGCTGATGGGATGAAGATTGAAAGGGATATGCTTGATTTATTTGAATAAGCCACTGGGATGAGATTTAAGTGATGATTTTGAGATGAATGTTTGGACTTTTAAGCAACACGGTTGTGTGCTCGAATTGTTTCTTCCAGTCATGAATTTATGTTCATGGTCCAATAGGCTTACCAGGGACGGGAAAATATTCCAGAAATTCTTTCTTTGAAGGACCTTTTTGCTGTTTTCAAATCAAAGAAGATAAAAAAGGTTCCTTACTATTGGCACAGAAGCAGCTTTTAAGCAGAATATCAAAGTCAGAGACAATTTAATCACGAATGACGAATTACAGTGCAACAGGGGGCAGATGCAAACTGGAAAGCTCGTGAGTAAAGTCACTTTGTCTCAGTCAAATGGCCCATGATTGAGAAGTGTGGAAAGTGGGCTATGTAGGTGCTTGGGACTTCGGACACATGGCAGATTCAGAGGCAACATTGTAGCACATTTTCAGGCTCGAATCAGTTGGCCTTAGGCCTATAAAGACAAGCAGCAAAGGCTGAAATCGGGCTTCCCCGCCAGAGAATCCAGCATTCGCCTTTGATATTTTGGTCCAGCACCTTTGTTCATTATTTCCCTTGGTCTTTTTCACTCAACCCGTTTGAGTTTATATCCATTTTAAGCCTATTCAAACATTGGACTGCAATCCAGCCGTAGCACACCCTCAATAACTGCTCACGCCTGCTAATGTGGCACTTGCCTTCGCCGCGAAAGAGAACTCCTCTGCCAAAAGGGATCAAAGTGGAGACCCACTGAAGAGACCAAAGGCACCCCCCTTGATTCAATGATCCTGATCTTCACACTGTACCCATGCACAGCTCCCTTTTTAAGCCTATGAAGCTTCTTGTAACCTACGGTGGTCCCACTCGCGATCCGATCCCCGTCCACGTAGATTTCGTGCCGTTTGATCCTCTGTCCGAGCCCAATCGCCTCTTGGATCCTGACCACATTGAAACCCACCCCATCATCTGTTGCTTTGAATTCAATCCAGTAATCTTCTTTATCTTGATCATTCCTTGGAGCCCAATATGTCCATAAATGATCACTGTCTAGCACATTCTCTGGTCCAAAACCACCTCCTTCTCCTCCCCTTTGGCTACTAGCATTTACATACCATTTCTCGGCCAAATTGGTACCAAATATTGTGTCTATTGCACTTCTAAACTCTCTTAATCGTTGCACATCTTTATCGGATATGAGCCCAGTAGTATTAGGCGGAACATTGAGCAGCAACAAACAATTTCGCCCGACCGAGTTGTAGTAGATTTCGAGAAGTTCTTTCAGTTTTTTCGGTGATTCATATTCGTGCCAAAACCAGCCCGCTCGGATCGAAACATCACACTCTGCCGGCAGCCAATCAGTCCCTTTTGAATCACCGGTATTGAGATAGCTGCACCATTTTTGACAAGTACTTTATGGCTTGATGAATTTGCATGATTATGTCACATTGAAATATGTACCTAATTGCACTTGCTAACCTAAGAATGAGTGGAGCGTTCAACTAGTCTTATTTGAGTGCAATTTTGTTCCCAAAGCCAAAAAGTTGATGAACGTATTCCACTCTATGTGGAGTCTACACCGGATTTCACTTGGATGATTAGATTTGTTTAGGTTTGGTTATGTAGCTATTTTTAAAAAGTTAAAGGCTATCGTTAAGAATATGGACTAAATTTTTGGATTGAAACAAGTGTCAATTGATTAGGCATCATAATAGAATGAATGCACAATTTTGATAAGTTGTTTAAATTAAATTTTGTTTTCAAGGCTCCACCCTATCTCGAGGGGTACAAAAAATGCATAAAAAATATTCGTTAATATTGTCGGCACTAAATTATTCTTACGAAATAAATGAAAATTCACTTAAATTTATAAATAAGTAAATGATATAGCTCAACAAAACAAAGTAAACTAGGTCTGGTAAATTTTCAATCAAAATAACTCTGATGAATTTATTTAGAGTTTTCTATACAAAAAATTTCATTTACGGTTTTGTCATATCTGAACTAAAAATTTATAGTTGGCCTGTTTTGAATGGTTAGTTCGTCCCTCAATGTTCAAGAAATATGTTGGGTGTATATTATTATTTGGGTGAATTACAGCAACCTCCCTAGAGGTTTGCCTTTCTAACAATAATAATACCTGGAAATTACCTTCCCCTCCCTGAGTTTTATGGTCACCTTTCAACTTTCCCCTTCCTAACAGTCAACTAATGGAAATTAAATAATGAATACTTCCCCTCCGGGGCGATCTCCTCTATCTCAAAAATCTCCGTGCATTTGTGTTAAGGGGTTTTTTAGTCATTGAATTGTGTGATTTTTTTTTGTTTACATTTTAAATCCAACAGCCAAAAAATCCCTCGGCACAAAAGCACATGAGTTTACGGCACAGAGAATCCTGCCTTTTCCCCTCCGCATTTCAAGTTCGTTGACATGATGTTTGTTCCTCTAAAGATGGAGTTTTGGTTGAATAAAGAGAGAGCCCTTAATATTCTAATGAATGCACTGAATCAGAAAAGATAGGAAATCTTCTCGAATCTTACCCTCTAACATGAACGGATTAAATTATATACTTAAGCATGTATCTACATTTTGCTTAATTTTAAAAGCCCAAACACACCTGGCGTATAAAAATTATACATTAAAAGCTGGAGTTATCAACTTTTTCGAGATTTATCATGATTTTGATAAAATTGACGTTTAAGTGAATTTGTGATGTTTTTGAACAATTTATCCTATTTTTTTGTAGGATTGGATATATAAATGATAAGCATATCATAATTGTCTCCTCAACTCGAGTCGATTAAGTACATTTATAATTTCTTTAAACAGTTTCCCATGTTTTTGAGATTTAACATGTATTTTGTTGGACAAAAGTTCGTCATATTTTTTAAATTTATCATGTTTTTTTTTGTAAAGCAAGGATAGATGATTAATAATTGTGTGAATCGGAGTAAAGACTTCTCAAAAATTTTTAAATCGCTCTTGAATTCAAACTAGTCCTAAATATAATCCTACAACACATAGGTTTCAACAGAAGAAACTAATCAAATCTCCAAAATTACAAAACCAAACCCAATGGACAAGATTAAAAAAAATTAATTAATTAAAAGTACGATTTGGGATGTAATGTTGCTTACCCAAGATCGATTCCATCTCCGATTGATAGAGAGGTGCGATTAATGGTGGACCAACATGTCTCTCCGGCGAACCCTTTTTCATCTCCAACCCATCGGATGTTGGGACCGGCATCGGAGAAAATGTTGATTGAGCTTTGCAACTCGTTCACCATTGAAAACCAATCATCAAGATAGTAGGAAATGTTTGCCGCGTTCTTCCCCTTAGCTCCGTCGAACCATATCTCTCTTACATTTCCATAACTGAAAAACCAAAACCAAAATACATTTTTAGAGTCCGTTTCCAAATTGACTTGGATCCTCTGCAATCTTAAAGCATGACTGCAACGCTGAGTTCATGCCCACCTCAATATCTGAATCGTTCGTTTGGTAGATCTAGCCGTGCAGAAATTCAAATTGATCGACCATCAATAGATGAATAATCTAAAAATGTCTGTCATGTAGAGAAATGAATCAATCCTGACATATATAGGATGTTTATTTCTTTCAAGACAAACGTGTTTTGATAAAATCGCTATCCATACGTTGATGATCAATATGAATTCCACATGAAAATTTCTTTCAAGGCCTTACAATATGAGCAATTCTTGGGGCCAGCTTACCCGACAAGCAAACATGTGAAAATGCTGTGAAATGGGCTATAGGAATTAGTCCGAGCTTATGAGTTGCGCGCAAGCTAGCCTAAAACACCCTGCACAGTGCAATCGTGATATAGGACTGCAGAGATTCGTCTTCCTAAGTGAAAACACAAGTAAAACTCTGCGCCCTCTCACTCTCTCTCTCTGAGCTTACTTGTTGAGTAACTCTTGTAATTGGGCCAAGTAGTATTCATTGTACTCCTGATCAAGCCCGTATCTCTGGTCATGACGGTCCCACGGCGAGAGGTACAAGCCGACGTCAACGCCTCGAGGCTCTGCCGCCTTTACCAGCTCTCGAATCACATCCCCATGGCCGTTTTGCCATGGGCTTCCGATCACGGAATGGTCCGTATACTTAGAAGGCCACAAGCAAAAACCATCGTGGTGTTTTGCAGTGAAGATCATCAAAGAGACCCCGGCCTCGACCGCTGTGTCAACCCATTGGGCCGCGTTGAGTCCCGTTGGGTTGAATATGGCCGGGTTCTCGTTCCCGGTCCCCCATTCGGAGTCGGTGAAGGTGTTGACGCCGAAGTGGAGGAACATTATGACTTCCCTTTGTTGCCATTTCAGCTGTGAATATGATGGCAGAGGTAGAATTGGCAATGGTGGTGGTGTTACAATTTGTGGTGTGGAAATGGAGAGTTGGACTAGGGAAAATAGGAGAGTTGCATACAAAGAACGAGAGAACATACTCAGATACTCTCTCTCTCTCTCTCTCTCTCTAATATGCTTGTGAAAGAGAGAGAATTGGGAGGAGGTGAGCTAGGAACTAGCTAGGAACCTGGTGAGCATAGTCGTTGAAGGTGTTGACGCCTTTAAGCCAAAAAGCCTTTAAGCCAAAAAGGAAGGGATCCCGATCCTATCCGATCCATTTTTTGGACCGAAGAAAACAGTCCTGATCATGACCTGTTCATTTGCTACATGCATTGATGTATTTTTAAATTTTGACTAACTCTTACCCGTGCATAAAAGCTTATGAGAAAATCTGAACCATTAAATCTACCGATAGACAGTTACAATCAGAAATGTCTCCTCCGATACAAAAGATGGATGGGAGATGAGCTGAATCCAAAAGGAAATATGGATGATAGTGAGAACTCTCTTGAGAAAATACAATGTAGCCTCCCTAGATTTTTAAACAAATAATAGTATTTAACCAAGCTGTCTTTACACATAGATAACTATAATTGTCCTTGTTTAAAGAAAATTATTTTTCCAGACAGTTTGATTTGGTTAGGAATTGATATCGCAGTACTTCACATGTTAATTACTGTACTTTTTTTTTTGGTTAAATACCCACTTGCTCCTTTTTTGGAGTAATATAAATCTCAAAAAATATGCATTTAAAAAAATATGTAATATAGATTTTGTTTGATAATTCTTGATTAAGTTTATAATACAAAGTTTTCAAAATTGTAACAAAACGTTATAAATTTGGACATATAAGTATTTAAAGAACGACTCGATTAAAAAAAAAAAGACGACGGAGCGGGGAGTAATAACTGGAGGGCAGTTTGCACGGGGAAATGGTGAAGCTTAAAATAAAATTTTGTAACCTGCCTTCCACGTTATTTACTGTCGAGGACTTATATTAAATATTTCTGGATTTAGATCGTGGACTTGTTAAGAGGAGAGATGAAATACTAGTAATAAAATCACAAGAATCCAGTTATTTTGGACACGTACGTGAAGTCAAAGCATATAGATTATAGAGTACTGAAATAAGTATTCCAACTTGGCTAACGTACCTTTGAAATAGGATTCATGTGAGACATGAGCTAGATTTCTTTATTATTATTATTATTATTATTATTATTATCAATAATTTATAAATGAATTGTGTTTGAATGAATTTTGGATGGGCTCATAGGTTAAGGTCAACGGACGCCTACATAGAAATGGAAGCGGGAGTTTAATATTTCTCGAAATTGCAACACTCAAATGATAGAATATTGGATTTTTTTTTTTAGAATCGGTTTTTTTTTTTTTTTTTTGTGATAACTCAAGTGTTCGGACCAATTTTCGCGTAACTCATCCAATCCTAGGAGACAAATTTCATTGCCCACTTATGGGAGTTCCAATTAAAATTAGAGCAAAGCTTTGTATGAAATATGGACCGACTCCAATGCAGTTCATAGCATCTAAAGAGGTTTCGATCCCAAGACTTTAGAAGAAAGCAAATCTCTAAATCTCAAATTTTGACCACTTTGTCAACCCTTTAGAGTTGGAATAGGTAAAATATTGGGAGAAGTGTTACCCCCTGTAAAAAAAAATAAAAAATTAGTACTTGCAAAAGCTGAAATCCAGTTGATGCCCTAACAAGAAAGGAAAAAGAATCACTCTAACCCAAAATTACAAACATATAGGCCCCGTTAGTTTTAGGGTTTTGGATTTTAGATTTTGGATTCTAATCATTATCCTATTTTTAATCATTATTCTATTTCTTTCTACGTTTATTACCTATAAATCTAAATCCAAAATACCAAAATGAACAGGGTCATAGAGTTTCTAAAGGCTACGTTTGTTTGGTAGTAAAATGTTTTACCTATATTCTGGTGTTTGGTTATGTAAAAAATGAGGAAAATATTTTACATGTAAAACATTTTTCATCAATTGGATGAAAATGAGCCCTTAAATTTTTCGTAAGTTATTTTCCGAAATGAACCCGCTGTCTTCTCCTGCAATTTTCACTGTTTAGTTTTTTCGATCGTCACCCATGTTCAATTCCAATAAATCTCAGATCTCTCCATCGTTTAAACCCCCATCTCTCTCTACACTATTTTGTTGATTTCTGAAAATATTTTCAAGTGTCAACCAAACACCAAAAAATAAAATTTTAAAATTTATTTTCTGAAAAAATATTTTACATCGAAACAAACGGAGCCATATTATCCACTAATCCACAAGCCAAATTTGCACTGAAACTTCAGTACTCCATCTGTAACCATAAGCATAATCTCGAGCTAGGATTCCAAGTGATTAAATGTAGCTAAAACCCCTTCATTTTCAGGTAATTTAAAATGATAATTACGCTAAAAAATTAATTTTACTTGTAGAAATGAAAAATCCAAGAAAAAGGCCCTAAATAGCCCAAGCCCTTGCCCTTAGCCAGGATAATTTAGGTCCGCGGGCTAGGCCTGAATCTAGATTTTTTAACATTGGGCGGCCCGAACCAAACCATAAATAATGGGCTCACATTGGCCCGATTCAAGCCCACTGCCCACTAGTCCTCCCTGGCAGGCTAAGAATGAAGATTGAGATTAAATTATGCTCATTTCGTTGAATTTGTTTGTCTAATTCTAACATACGTACCACTTAAAAGAGGTATTGAATATTGATTGTTTAACATTCCATCACCAAAATTCCGATTGGTGTAGATAGAAAAGAAAGGATTGTGTCTTCCCACTATCGTTTTTATTATTATTATATGAGAGGAACTAAGCAAACTAGGTGGGAGCGATATAGGTGACCTACATGAGAGAATTTTCTCTAGGCCGTTGATTTTGTCACTCCTCTTTTTGTTAACGTCACTCTCCTGTAAGTGTATTTTTCACCAAAAATACACATACAGGAGAGTGGCGTTAACCAAAAAAGGAGTGACAAAATCATTTCCATTTTCTCTATTATTATTTTAATTTTTTTACCGAAAGGATAACAATTACCATTGATAAACATAGAGAAACATACAAAGATCATATTCATCCCTAATCAACGGCGTGGATAGCATAACAGAAGGTATGCTTTCCAACCAAAGACACCTACTAACCAAGCTGTGAAGCACAGATATACCAACACGCTTGATAGAAGAACACTCATACACCCGGAAATAAAACACCAAACCACCGTTTGACAACACAAACAAAGGGGAGGAAAGCTACCCACAAAGGGAAGAGAACACTCCACAAGGGAGATCTAAAAAAACAAGAGAAAAGAAAAACCTACGGTCACCAACAATGTCGCCGGCAAAGGGTTTCCCAGCCGAAGAAAAGCATCCCATGGTTGCATAACAACTAGCAGAATAAACGCACCTTATTACCTCTCAATCATCACATACCATCACCAAACAAAAGCTCTTAACTTTCTGAAGTATTGAAGATTTAAACACAAGTTTGTTTTTTATTTTTCTTTTTGATCACCAGAAAATGCCTAAAGGGCTACAACGACCCGAAATCCGAAACTCTCTATGACAATCCTCAACTATAGGGTTATCCATATGGAAAAGGGATGTGATTTTGGCACTCTACTTTTAGTTTTATTTTTTAACATGATCAACATAGAAAGTGGAGTGCCAGTGGCTGAAACTGGAGTGTCAAAATCAATTTCCTATGAAAAATGTGATTTAACTTTTGTTTCTGGTGCCTGGTGGTGCTGTTCATAAATTAGGCAATAGAGCCAAAACACTAGGACATGTCCATTAGGAAAAATCCAGAAGCCAAAAGGCAAAAAGTAGGGGAAGGGACCAATTTTGAAGGGTCACTGCTCTCTTGGGTGCCAAAAGGGATCAAAGTGGAGACCCACAGAAGATACCAAAGGCACCCCCCGTGATTCAGTGATCCTGATCCTCACACTGTGCCCATGCACAACTCCCATTTTAAGCCTGTGAAGCCTCTTGTAACCTACGGTGGTCCCACTCGCGACCAGATTACCGTCCACGTAGATTTCGTGCCGTTTGATCCTCTGGCCGAGCCCAATCGCCTCTTGGATCCTTATCACATTGAATCTCACCCCATCATCTATTCCTTTGAATTCAATCCAGTAATCATCTTCATCTTGATCATCCCTTGGAGCCCAATATGTCCATAAATGGTCACTGTCTAGCACATTTTCAGGTCCAAAACCTCCTCCTTTGCCTCCCCTCTGGCTGCTAGCTTTTACATACCATTTCTCAGCCAAATTGGTACCAAATATGGTGTCTATAGCAGTTGTAAACTCTCTTAATCTTTGCACTTCGTAGCTGGAGATGAGCCCGGTGGTGTTAGGCGGAACATTGAGTAGTAACAAGCAATTTCGTCCAACTGACTTGTAGTAGATTTCGAGAAGTTTACTTAGTTTTTTCGGCGATTCTGATTTGTGCCAGAACCACCCGGTTTGGATCGAAACATCGCACTCTGCCGGCAGCCAATCAGTCCCCTTCGGATCACCGGTATTTAGATAACTGCGCCATTATTGACAAGTACTTTACGCTAATGAATTTGCACGGTTATCTCACATTCAAATATGTTACCTAATTGCACTTGTTAACATAAGAATGAATGGACCCTTTAACCAGCCTTGTTTGAGTGCCATTTTCGGTCACAATTCCAAAAACATTGGTGAAAATGATTCACTTTGGGTGCGGTCTATTCTGCTAACTAATTGATCGTAGGTTCGAATATGGGAGTTTTGATCCATTGGGAATTTTTAAATTCAGAACGAAGAAAGAGGCCATGGGTTTATAATATGTCCTCCTACTCAATTTATCCTACCATAAAATGAATGTCTCTCGTCGTGAAAATAAAATCTAATGATCTAATGCAAGTCCCACACAATTTGGATAATGTATTTCCCACCTTCTGTAATTAAAAAAGAAGGTAACTGAATTGGGATTTTGTTACCCATAAAATTGAACAGGGCTGATCAAGTCAGGACGTTCGGATTTTAGCTAAAATTCGGATCACGATCTCAGCTGTTGGATTGTGTTTCAATGGTCCAGATCTACGGAAAATTTATGACCATTTATGACCGGTCATAAATCTTGTGCAAATTTAGACCATTAAAATACAATCCAATGACTTAGGGCAAAAGTTTGGACCTAAAGAAAAACCTGGACGCCCTAACTTGATCCACCCGTAGAATTGAATATTTGGTTTTAGAAGTTGTGAATTTAAGTAGGGAAATAATTTTGTCACTCCTTTTTTTGTTAATGTCACTCTCTTACAAGTGTATTTTTCACCAAAAATACACTTATAAGGAAATGACGTTGACAAAAAAGAGAGTGACAAAATCAGCAATATTTTTAAGTATGAATCTCGTGAACCAATTAAAAAATCGAAAACGTTCGGGTAACTTCAAGGACAACGTGATTAAAGAAACCGAAAAGCAAACTCCAGTTGGTGAGTAATTATTTTATTTGTACAATGTCAATAAAGGAGGAAAGGGCTCGTAACTATATGGGATTTTTTAGGTTTTTTTTTTTTTATATTCCCGGGGTATGAAAAGGCCTCCTAACTATAAAATGATATCTCTGGATTCTCTGCCCTCAGTGTGCGGAAGTGGGTACGCCTAGTTTGAGAAATATGTTCGATGTGTGTATAAGTACGGTTATACATTTAAACATGGTAATTTTTGTACAATTCAGGTGTCGGAGCCAATTTACTCGTTTCCTCGTTTCATGACATTGGTATTTTGATTGAACAAAGATGGAGGGAGCCCTTTAATATTCTCATGAAACCACCCAATTCAGCAAGGATACGAAATCTTCTTATCCTTTAGTATATGGAGCTGGTGAAGTGGAAGAATTAAGGGTAAAGTCCACTTTCACCCCTGTAGTTATCGCCATGTGCGGATACCTCTCTCATGATTCAAAACTGACCACATAACCTATCTGTGGTTTTGAAAATGTGCGGATGACCCCTTGCCGTTGTGTTTTCCATCCATATTAACGGATACAATATTAAAAGACCG
Organism: Rhododendron kiyosumense; assembly: GCA_019656275.1. NCBI lineage: Eukaryota > Viridiplantae > Streptophyta > Magnoliopsida > Ericales > Ericaceae > Rhododendron > Rhododendron kiyosumense. The sequence goes on along the minus strand of BPLS01031998.1, from coordinate 22,281 downwards.
ATATACCCCTATCATGTCCTTTGATTCTTTTTTTTTTTTTTAAATATAACCACACTATCTCCTATACAAAAAATTGAATCCAAACCGTTGATATTGTAAATTTTGACGAGTACTACATCTATACCAAAATTCAAGTCAATCAAAAAATAAAAAGCTCATGATCGAATCGATTTTATTATGAAATTAAAATTTCAAATTTGAATTTACAAAAAATTAGATTACTGAGTTATTGATGCCTGATCGAGATGATTTTTTACAGAGATACTCTATTCTTCATTTAATACATTATGAACGACTCATATTACATTCTAGAGGCGTGTGAGATACACCTCCGTTAATATGGATGGAAAACATGACGGCATGGAGTCTATCCGCACATTTTCAAAACCACAGGTAGGTTATGTGGTCAGTTTTGAACCATAAGGGAGGTATCCGCACATGGCGATAACCATAGGGGGTGAAAGTGGACTTTGCCCAAGAATTAAATTCAATAATTGTATGCTACCTATAATCTATCTCACCAGAAACCCAAATTAAATTATTTAAAATCTTGATGAGTTATTATTAGAGAATTAAAAGGAAGTTGAGAAAAAAAATCATTAAGTACGTTGGGATTTAGTATTACTTACTCTTCAATGCTTGCATTTCCTATTGACAGTGAGGTGCGATTAATGGTGGACCAGCATGTTTTTCCGGCGAATCCTTTCTCATTTCCGACCCACCGGATGTTTGGACCAGCATCGGAGAAAATGTTGATTGAGCTCTGCAATTCGTTCACCATTGAAAACCAGTCGCTGAAATAGTAGGACATGTTTGGCGCGTCCGCACCCTTAGCTCCGTCGAACCATATCTCTCTTACACTTCCATAGCTGTGAAAACAAAACCGAATCCACAAGATACTCAGGTGATATATTGTGAGAGAATAAAACTTGTTTCGTAAATTAAGAAATAAGTAAATAAAAAATAACAATTTTAGCGGAACGGAGTCTCAATTGTTCCGCTTTCTTTATCTCTGTTTTTCTCTGTTTTCAGAAACAGAAACCATGGAAATGCTCGAAACACTCATCATTATATTATCGTCACTATTTTAGCAATAACATTATTTAAAAAATGGAAAACCCTTTTTTGTGATATATGTTGGAAGGTGAATTCTTTCCGGAAAGGGTTTGGATTGACTCTATTCCTTAAATTGGATTGGCAAATAGTCCGGTCGCCCATTTTGACAACCAATTTTAAATAAAATAGGACAGTGTGAAAATCATTACCCAAAATGAATGGTTAGAACGTACGTGAATCATTTTTTTCCCATTCCAAACATTGTTAGATAAAGAAAATCTCTCTTACTCGATACAGAAGAATTTCCGAGAGAATTATTGAGAAATGAACACACAAAGAAAATCTGTCTTACTTGTTGAGTAGCTCTTGCAATTGGGCCAAGTAGAATTCATTGTACTTTTTGTCATTCCCATATCTCCGGTCATGACGGTCCCACGGCGAGAGGTACAACCCGACATCGACGCCCCGAGGCTTCGCCGCCTCTACGAGCTTTTGAATCACATCCCCGTGTCCATTTTCCCATGGGCTTCGGATCACAGAATGGTCAGTGTACTTGGAGGGCCACAAGCAAAACCCATCATGGTGCTTTGCAGTGAGGATCACCAAAGAGACCCCGGCCTCGACAGCGGTGTCAACCCATTGGGCCGCGTTGAGGCCCGTTGGGTTGAATATGGCCGGGTTCTCCTTCCCCGTCCCCCGTTCTAAGTCGGTGAAGGTGTTGACGCCGAAGTGGAGGAACATTATGATCTCCCTTTGTTGCCATTTCAGCTGTGAATAACTTGGGAGGGGTAGAATTGGCAATGGCGGCGTTGTGACAAATTCCGGCTTGGAAATGGAGAGTCGGAATAGTGACAGAAGGATAGTTGCAAAGAAAGAATGAGAAAGCAT
>BPLS01031998.1:572-20327 GCA_019656275.1 Rhododendron kiyosumense | reverse complement strand
TCTCTCTCTCTCTCTCTCTCTCTCTCTCTCTCTCTCTCTCTCTCTCTCTCTCTCTGCTTGTGAAGGAGAAACAAGTGGGGATGAGGTGAGTCCGTGAGTAGTAAAACAAAGGATAGATGTGGTGGGGAGATTCTTTGGGTTGTTTTAAGCCAAAAAAGGGGAATATAGATGATAGGGAGATCTCTTCAGAGTTTAACCAAGCTGCTGCACATTTAGATGGTTATAATTGACCTTTTTCTATAACCAAGCTGCTTTACATGTAGAGTTTAACTAGCTGCTTTTTTTTGGTCACGCGATGCACATTAACGAATTTGTGGGTTAGTTGTTAGGGAAAAGGAGAAGGGGAGGCCACTACATGAGTGGGGTAGCTAGGCATTAAGGTGTGGGAATCGAATCCAAGCTAAACGAGTGGGTAGCTAGGCATTAAGGTGTGGGAATCGAATCCAAGCCAAAGCATTAAGGCATGGGAATCGAATCCAAGCCAAACGGATGGAAGCCAAAGCATTAAGGCGTGGGAATCGAATCCAAGCCAAACGGATGGTCCAATTTTCTTTCTATTAGCTACACTTGCTCATTTTTTTTAAAAATTTTGCGTCCCTTGAAACAGATGGTGGAGAGTTGTGTGTGTGTGTGTGTGTGTGTGTATATATATATATATATATATATAACGCTCCGATTTTTCAAGGAATTTCGGGCGCATTACTCTTAAAATATGCTAAACTTCTAACCCCCTATCTATCCTTATACAAAAATTACATTCTCAAAATAATACAAAAATCTACGTACATTTTATTTAAAAATGACTCTAGAGCGACGACTCTAGTTTTGACACGGATTCCAAGCAACACTGGCCCAACCTCCGTTCTAGGGGACCCACATGTATCAACTGCTCCACTATAGAATCCTGCACGCTCTAGCAAATTGATCGCCGAAGCAAATGATTTGCCAAGATATAAATATATCCGTGAGTGATAAATCACCTAGTAGATATCCCTAAACCCATAATCCATAAAATACAAACAAATTAAAACATGATATGTCAAGGAGTAAAAATAAGCAAATGAGTAAATTCTAGCAACAAGTAGCCATTTATGAATTTCTTGATTTAGTGAATTCTAGATCTCTCCACCATGAGAAATATTCCTCCCAAACAACCTTTGAACTATGACAATTTTGTCGATTTACCCTTTCCTTGCTTGCCCAGCCTCGGGTCTTAGACGAATAAGACCAAACTGCTAGAAAGGGGCGAACTCGGCTGTACTATCACGAGAAGCGAATGATAAACCTATCAACTGCTAGAAATGATACCCATATTCCGATTTCAACTAATAAACACACCCCTAGAAATTCTGGAAGATAAATCTAACAGTGCCATATTCAAGGTTCGCGTGATATATCAAAATCCACCGGTCTTAAACCACAAATGCCGATACCATTACCCATTCTTTCAGTAATCAAAGGTCCTCGGCCACTTTGGCTATTCCTAACCGTAACCGTCACAATAGTGACTATCATCATTTCACTTTCCCTAGGTTTTAACGTCTAATCATTTATTCAAGTCTCAAGTATCACCCAAGATACCTATTGTCCATTTCATACTTTGTTGTTTTCCTCCTAGAGATTCCTTTTCAATCCTAATTATTTATCGTATTTATTGATAATACTAATTTTCTTAAATTTATATAATACGCAATTAAATTTCTCCTTATTAACTTTATATATGTAAAAATGATCTTTATATACTTGTTTGTAACTAGTGAGATGGACAACTTATTATTATTAAGTCTAAATTATCTTTATTTCTCAAACTTAGGTTTTTAAATTCTAAATTTCGTAGTTTTACTAAAATAACCTCCTAGATGATATTGACATAATATTTTCCATACGAAGATTTTACAAACTTATATTTTTCTTAAAAGTTGGATTTTATTTACTAATGGATTTATTGATTATCCAAACTTTATCAATAATAATATTTCATGCTGTCTAAAAATACTAGATATGTACTTTTAATCCGATGAAATCATTGATACATCTCTTGATTATTTTCATGTATCCAAATCATACATCACATCACAATAACAACTTTTGCAATCCAACAATTTTTAATCAGCAACGAATATCATATTTAATAAAAAAAACTACGAACATGCTAATTTAATAAATGGAACGGAATTAACCAAATCCAAGTACACCGATACGTAAATGCACGAAATTGAACAAACTATTTTCTGGGGTAACCTTGCGGATGCAAGGTGGCTTTGGTTCGGACTTACAAATGCGGGTCACGGTATTACATACGTAATATGAGTTCTGATTTTGGGCAGTTTCGACAGAAACTAAAATTTGAGTTTGGGGTCAATTTGAACCCTCACCTAAGGTCTTAAATACTACAATATAAATATACATAGGGAAAGTGGGGAAAAGAGATAAATACCTCCGGTCCAGATAAATAAGCTTGTTTCGGGAAAATTTGACGGCAAAATTTACAAATTCGAACTAAACTTTGAGCTGTGATATCTTGATCGATCCCTGATGTTTTTAAGTGGTTTTTGGGTCCAAAACGAATCCCTTAATGGCCTGTTTGGATGACGGATTTGTTTTAGGTAGATATAGAAGGAGGATGGATTTATAAGAAGGGTGGATCCTACTCCTAAAAAGGGTGGATTTGTATATCCGATGTTTGGGTATTTTTTGAGAAAGGGTATTTGAAAGGTGGATATGATGAAATTAGATGTCAAATGACTGAACTGCCCCCACTTTGATTTTGTAATGCTCAAAATTAATTGGTGTATTTCTTATTAACTAGATTAAATTAATATTTACTGTTAATTTTAGGATAAAATAATTTTATTTTTGAATACAAACGTTGAAAATATGTTTTTTATTAGAAAGAATATGATTATCCAACCAAAATTAAGAAAACGTAATTGGAAAGTGAAAAAAAAAACCAATATAACCGATTTTCAACCATAACAATGGTTAAAAAATTAAGTGTTCTAATTTTCATTCCATTTGAACCGATGCGAAGATTCTAATTTTTTGATCATTTTATCTTAAAGAATCATAATTAATTTTTGACTCTAGAACTCTCATATGAGAATCCTAAGAGAGCCGTAGAACCAAATGAAGAACATATACTTAATTATGAGAGACCAATAGACAAATATTAATTATGACCTTTTACGATAAAATAAAATAAAAAAAGATTTTCGCATCGGTTGTAATAGATTAAAAATTGAAGTACTTAATTTTTTTAGATTGTTTATATAACTAACAATAATCCAGAGAACATATATATTCTTTTACCGATTATCAATTTTCGTTTGAGCTGATTTTTGCAAGGGTCTATTTATTTAATATTTTGAACGTTCATATAAAAAATCAGTTCAATCCGATATTGGTAGAGATGTTTTTGAAATACACACCACATACTAGAGCTAGGCAACGAACACGAAACATGATAACACGATACGAACCGGACATGGAATTAACGGGTTAGGTTGAACATTTCTGACACGAAACACGAAAATAACACGATTCGAAAACACGAATTCTAAATGGGTCGGGTTCGGGTTGAACGCGCGAGACACGAAATTCACACAACCAACGCGGTTACTAATCTGTGTCACCCATTAACACGAACATATATATAATATATGATATATCTGTAATTCTATATAGAGTTGGATAACGGACACGATAATATGACACGAACCGGACACGAAGTTAACGGGTTAGGGTTGAACATTTCTAACACGAAACACGAAAATAATACGACTTGAGAAACACGAATTCTAAATGGGTCGGGTTTGGATTGGGTGGTTTGTGACACGAACCCAACTGATATGACACGAACACGACCCGACACAACCTGTTACTCAGATCTACCACACATAAGTGAGAAAGATTCAAGGACACAATGGATCAAAACCCACCCGGATTTGCCAATGCGGGCTAAAACCCAATCCTTATATATCCACTTCCAAGTGGATATGTAATCTCACCATCATCCAAATCCACCCGACGAAAAAACACCCAAAGACTGGACTTGGTGTGGGACCAGGACTCCTAATCAGGGGGCCTTACAAATCCTCCTCCAAATCCACCAGCCAAACAGGCTGTAAAGTGTTCTACAACTTTGATGAAGAATTCCAAGCCTAAAACCCACTTTTAACTAGGAGAAAAATGGAGTTTTTCAGAGGTTCAGTGAGCTGCTCGGGATTGAAAATGACAGATTTTGGGAAGCGATATCTCAGGCTACACTCAACCGATTTGAGTGATTCTTGTATCTAAATCGAAGGTCTCGAAGTGCTCTATAAGATTCGTGAAGAAACCTAACCCTAAAAACACTTGAGCTAGGAGGAAAATGGTCGTTTATTGAGGGTGTTCAAGCTGTCCAAAAATGAACTTTTGTGGAAATGGTGGATAGATCAGGATGGTGGTTGTGAGAGTAGTGATTTCTCTGCAGAAAATCAGAGGAGAAGGTGGGAGAGAAATTGGAGAAACTTAATTAGTGTGGGGTATGTGTATAATGACTGTATATAATGTAGGTGTGTGTTGCCCTTTGGGCTTCATTGCGGATTAAAAAAAAATGTAGGTGTGTGTTGAGTTGTAAATTGCTTTATTTATTTATTTATAGAAGAATGAATATTGTGCATGTGGGTGAGTACACGAAAAGAGGAAAAGTGAGGTGGAAAGGAGGAAGAAAACAAGAGGGGGGGGGGGGGGGGGGTTGGAATTTTCTCCCACGGACGCGACAATGAACTCTACAGTGTTCCGTGGTCCGGATTTTGGTTTCGGAAAATTTATGAAATTAATACTGTAGTTTAAATAAAATATTTTGAGACTAACTGTGGTCTCAGTTTACGAAAATAAAATCTCGTTGACCAAAAATAGATTTTTTTACAAATATGAATACACCCGATTTAATCGAACTAATTAACTAGTTAATCAATCTAATTAAATAAAATAGATTACTCCGTATTATCAAGGAAAATAATTTTTGAAAATAATATCACGAAATTTTATTTAATAAAAATTTTGGGATGTTAAAATATATATATACACACGCACACACACATAGCCAATCTCAAATGAGGTGGCGGACCTCTTCATTTTTCTCATTTTTCGATGATCCGAACCGCTTAATGTGTTCAGAACGTGATTTTAGAAATAAAAAATTAAAAAGGAAATATTTTAACGGAGGGTTTCGTGAACAATTATGGAGGTGAATCACAACCGCCCGAGAGTGTTTTGGACGGTCTGAATGTTAATGAAACTTTTTTGGAAAAGAGTTTCGGAAAAGTTTTATTTAAATCCGGACCGTTCAAAGTCAAAACGAACGACCGAAATCGCGTAGCTCCATGAATTAAAAAGTGGGAACTTGAACCAAAAAAGAGCGAGATACGATAGTGAGAAAAAAGTCTTTTGGTTGGAGTTATGTCTGATTCTTCTTTTTCGAGGGGAAAGCTTGTCTGTGAACCTTTTTTTGGAATTGACGTCGTCTTGTGTTACAATCAATCACGGGTTGGTTTTTGCCTCATCTTTCACACTCTCATTATGCGGGAAAGCTGAAGTGCACATGAACTTGTTTCTTTGGTAAGCTTTCACTTTCAGAGAGAGATCTAGAGAGAGAGAGAGAGAGAGAGAGATCGAGATCTAGATCTAGAGAGATAGAGATGGTCATGAACTCGATGATGACGGACGGACGATCGTGATGAGCAGCAGGCTGCTGTTCAATCCAAATGGCTTTGTCTCGAATCAAAAAATGTGATTTTCGGACCATTCATGTAACAGACTTAAAAGCGTAAAACAACTAAAAAAAAAACCCAAGTCGATCTAGCATCAGTATCTCGGCCAATGAATCGAATTATCCTGGAAGTACATTTCTGAAATCATACTTGACCTCCATTTATTCTACACACACAAAATGTGATAGTTCTCTAAGTTACTTGTGTCTTATTGGTTTAATTCTTTTTATAGGAATATCATACTCGTTGAACTCAATAAAGTGAATGATCCGAATTGAATTTTGAGCTCGGGACGAAGCCCATTTAGAGGGTGTCGTAGCTTGCACGCCCAGTTTCCATTTATGGAGGACTAGATGCATTTTTTTTCTTGGCGGACAAATAATTGGTGGGCGGTTTGTAGTTTTGTACGAAAAGATGCTTTTTTTTCTCTTTTTCTTTTTTTCCCCTTTTTGAAAATGTCATTCCATTAATCATGAAAAGCTCGAACGCAATTACAGATAGCTTATACAATTTTCTAAATGACTAGTGGAGTACCACCTGCCTTCCATGTCATTATTGTCGACGAATTATTCAAAATTCAGTTGAGACTGCACAGAGAATAACAAAATGTCAAAAATCTGCAATGTCCAGCCCATAATGTTCTGGATGGAAGTCCAAGGTTGTTTCTTTTGTCACTCAATTCGCAGCCCATACCGTATGACTCCACAAAAAACAGAGGTGTTACGTTTACAGCTCAGTTTCACCACTTCCTTAACACAACAGTTCTTACCGTTTGTCTCGACAATCAATGATCTGAATTTTAAAACTTTTTAACTCTTCCCTTGGGAAAGTCTTTTAAAATCTAAAGCGTCCAATTTGGATGATAAGATTGAGGGTGGTAGAGGAAGCTGTGAAACAGAGCAGTTAGTGTAGACTTCCATAACTTCGCTGGCCCCTATTATTATCATATTAACTAATATATGTAGAAACTTTATATTTATCTCAAAATCAATTGACAATGAGTGGAGAGGTTCCAGATGTTATTAAGTGATTACTCATTCCACCCCCAAGCAACGTGGGATTCATTTTCTTAACAATATATGATAAACCTATGTGGGAGAATTAAAATTAATACGTAGCGGAAAAATACTTACCTTCTGCCATGGTGTTTAAATCTTGAGAAATTCAAAAACCGTTTTGATCTTGAACCAATACGTTCCACAAACGCAAACTCTCACTAATTGTTTTGGACTCAATAAAGGGTATGGTCCAAATCGAATTTTGAGCTCGGGACGAAGCCCGTTATGGAAGACTAATCTTGGCAGACAAATAATTGGTGGGCGGTATGTAGTTTTGTACGAGAAGATGTTTTTTTTTTTTTTTTGCCCTTTTCCCTTTTTGAAATGTCAATCCATTAATCATGGAAAGCTCAAAGGCGATTACAGATCAGAAAGTCTACAGGCATAGCAATTTGTGCATAGATTGTGCACAGATTTTCTGTGTGGGGCCCACTACGGATCCCACACAAGTGATCCGAACCGTCCATTATGTTTAAAATATTTTTTCAAGGGGCCCCGTAAAAAATTAGCTCAATCCGATACCTATAAGTACTTGATCTAATCGACTAACTTTTCATTCTCTAAAAACTTGAATGAAAAGTTAGATAATTAAATCAAGCATTTATAGGTATCAGATTAAGCTGATTTTTTGCGGGGGCCCTTGAAAATGTGTGCACAGATTGCTATGCCAGTAGACTGGTTTATTACAGATAGCTTACAATTTTCACTGCTCTGTTTCGCCACTCCCCTATCACAACACTCAATCTCACCGTCCGTCTCGACAATCAATGATTCGGATTTTAAAACTCTTTAACTCTTCCCTTGGAAGAAGAGTCTTTTAAAATCTGGAGTGTCCAATTTGGACGATGACATTGAGAGTGGGAGAGGAAGCGATGAAACAGAGCGGTGGATGTAGAGTTCCATAACTTCGGTGGCCCCTGTTATTATCATATTAACAAATGTGCATTTTGAAGTTAAGATCGACTTCTTGTAATTTGGATGAAGAATCCTACAGATAAATTGATTCAAATCATATTCGAACTACTCAAACTTGAGCGCCTGTTTAGTTTGTTAAGAGCTTGTTCAAGATCAACTTGTTACCTGAATAAAGCAAGCTTGATTAGAGCGGATGGACCATCACAAATTGTGATTCGCAATACCCTTTTTTGAAAAGAGTCCTTCATTCAACACAAGCTCATCGGGTAAACAGATTCTAGAACAGATACAGGAAAGAACCAAAATAACCTAAACGTCGATCTCAGGTACTTACTGCCGAAGCAGGTCCCGCGAAATCACAGGTACATAAGAACTAATCTCGGTCTAGATAACAGAGAATCTAAAGCTCGAACCCTAAACAAATAAGCAAAGCTGAAATTTGAAGGCAAAACAACAACAAATCAACTAAAATCTAACAGGTCTCACGAGCCGAAAGGGTCACCGGCCTGAACAGAATGAGAATCGAACACCACCGGGACACGGTGACTGAAGACCAGTTTTCTTCCAGCCTTTGTGCCTTAAAAAATTTGAGAATACCCTTTGTGCCAATCTAATTCACAAGACAGCTTTAAAAAAGTTGAGAACATCTTTTAAGCTCGCGTTATCGTTTCATATCATATGCAAGCAAGTTATTTCTCAGCTCATAATTGAAGCTGTGTACAAATTTCAACTTTCTCTAGATTGTCTCTCGATCAGTTCAATTAAACTTGTTTGAAATTAGTTCGCCTGATAAACTAGTCAAACTTGAAGATATTCCTAAGCTTGTTAAGATCTCAAAACTACGACCATCTGTAATTTTTTTTTGTTTCTGCTCGTTATTCTATTTTGTTTATTTTTTGTCTTTAATCATACAAATTTGAGTTTCGATCAACCTGCAGAGGAGGATCCGCCTCCATTTATTTTATCCAAGGAATATGCCAACACATCATCGATCATCATCGGCGTATTTATTTCCCACTAAAATATTAAATTCAAGTTGTTTCTAATGTACCCACGCTAAATTGAAATATTTCGTACTGTTGGTTACTGTATTAATGACGAGAAAATCTTCTTTACGGAGGTGTTGTAAACACTTTACAGCACTCAATCGTGACCGTCCAAAAGTATTTTGAAAGGTCAAGAAGTTAATAAAACTTTTTCGGAGAAGAGTTAATTATGACCAATTATAATTGAAAATGAATCTTAGCCATTAATTGTGCGAATAGACGGTTAAACTTACGCTGCTCCGTGAAAAAGACTATCTCATTAAAGACGTGTAGTATTTTTCCCCCGTTAAAAAGTCATTTGATGGTTGCTTTACTGAAAGGCAACCGACCCAATTCTATTTTGGGCTTGGAAGCGGGGACCTGGACTGGTCCATTGGGACAGCATGGGTGCCGTCTATTCAAAACTACATTGTTTTGGATCAAAAAATTCACTTCCCCTTGGTCCTTATTCGGTGCCCAATATATGGACAAGAGAGCATTAAATCAAGAGAGCATGAAACCAAACATCGGGTTGAGCTTTACATGAATTCACGAAAAATATTTGAACTATAACCAGCGGCTTGAATCATCCTTGTGGGGCTAGGCCCCGTTTCGGAATGTAAAATAAGTACTTACTCCCTCCATCCCATTTTCATTGTCCATTATTCTTTTTTCACTTTTTTGTCTATTGCGTATATCTTTCAATCTATAATGTTTTTCATGAATTTGACATCTTTGTATTATAGAACAAATTGAAATCTATCAAATAAGATCCATATTGCATATTTTTGGAGATTCACATTGGAAAATATAAGCGATTGAAAACTGACACGAATATCAAAAAAGGACAATGAAAATGGGACGGAGGGAGTATTTTTTAAGAAGGCAATTTCAAACTTAAAAATGATGGATTTATTGAAATATAAAAATATGCAATATGGATTTTGTTTGAAAGATCGCATTGAGATCTTTAATTCGGTGCAAAAAAAAATCAAAAAATTATTTTTCATTTATATTATTTTTTAGTTTGAAAATGTGAAATAAGAACTTATTTTTTAAGAATGTGTTCTGGAACGGGTTCTAATTCAAAGGTGTTTGGCCTTTACGACTTTTGAAAAAGTTCTTATCGATATTAGATTGAGCTAATTTCTTATAAGAATCAATAAAAAAATATTTTAAGAATAATGAGTTATTTGAATCATCTTTGTAGAACTCAAAATGAGCTCCGAAAAAAAAAATTTCGATAAATCATCAATCTAGAGTAGCCAAACACTTTGATTTATTATTAATCATATTTTTATTTTCTGTTGAGTCCATTTCAGGTCCCACAAAGATGATTTTGACCGCTCATTGTTTTTAAAATATTTTTTTTATTGATTTGTACAAAAAAATTAGCTCAATTCGATATTGGTAACAACTTTTTCAGTATTCGTAAGGTCTAAACACTTAATTTTAGATTAAATGTATCAAATTCCATACAGAAAAAATAATTGATTTGTAATTTTATCCCACTAACAAAAAGGAATGAATATGATCCATTTGGAAATTAAAATTTTCCATGATCCATTCAAACACATAATTTTTTTATAGAATAATGTGGTTCGACTAAGTATTAACGGGTACGAAAAAAATATAAGACTTTGCTCAAAACTTCAAGGGAAAAAAATCGAAATGGTCCCTGTAGTTCAGTGTTTGTGTCAAATTGGTCCCTGCAGTTTGAATTGGCTTGATTTGCACTTTGTTGTTTCTATTTTGTTTTAACTTGGTTCAATTACTAATTGCCGTTAGTCTCCGTTAACGCTAGACACAAATGGATCCCTTTTCTAGTGAATTACCGAACCCTTTTTTCTTTAACCTCGAAGACCTAAAGTCTTTTCCTAAAAAGGGGCTCCAAAACTGAACTGTATTGACACCCAAAACGACGTCATTTTGGAGCCCCTCCATCAATTTTTGGAGTGCTAAAATCAATTTCCAAAAGCAAAACGGAGTCACTTTTTTCTAAAAATTGGGTTTTCTGGCCTGTGTTCTTTTTTCTAAAATACTTGAATTATTCTTTTGATACTTAAGAGGTGACTAAATTCTATGCTCAGTGGAGAATCTAAGTTTTTTTCAAAACTCCTTTTGTGGCCCGAACTATAACCGGACCTGATTCTCCTTTATTCGGAGATATGTAGGCAGCTTGATGAAAGCTCGGTCCATTTTTAAAATAAAACCTACTTTATTTTCTAAAATTCAAACATTTTGCAAAAATATCCGAACCCCTTTTATATAATACAAAACTTCACATTTTTTCTTTCTTTTCAAGAACCACGTTACAATCCATAGGAATCAAATAATTTATTCAAGCCCTAATCCCTCTCACTCCTTTTTCCCCGAAGGCGAACGAGACACGTTTCGGTCGAAAGAAAAATCTTGGGCGTGACAAATGGAGAATGAAAGCCGTGAAAAAAATGGAGAATGGAACAATGAGACTCTGTGTTTTGGTTCAGAGGTATATTAGGGTAAGAGGAGAATGATAGATTACGATTTTAACCGTAGAAAAGGGGTCCATTCGTGTTTGGAGTTAATGGAGTCTAATGACAGTTAGTAATTGGACCACGTTAGAACAAAATAAAAATTACAGAGTATAAATCGAGCCAATTCAAACAGTAAGGACCAAGTTGACACAAACACTAAATTACAAGGATCATTACGGTTTTTTTCCCAAACTTCAAATACTGTAAAAAAAAATTTACAATTTAGAGAATGGTAGGCTTGGAGCAAGAATAATATCGTATTGACTTGCATTTTGCATAGCACAAGGGAGTTGAAACAAGCTTTTATTTAATTTCAAAAAAATAAAAACCTACAACAAAACCTAATTATATGACTTCACCCTTAAATTTTATTTTTATATATTTTGCATATAACATGTGACTAAATTTTCACTAAACGGTACCACCCCACGTCCGAATTAGGGCGGAGCTCAGTGACTAGCAGTTCCCCGCTTCCGTTCGATCTGATTTGAAATCAATGTACCAAAAGCACCAAAGCAGGGTTCATTTATGGGAATCCCAGTTTGGTTATTTTAAGGAAAGAAGACAACACATCATAAAGCCTACTGACTGTGACTCTGCAAATTTGCAATGAAAGCCAACTGGTCATCTTCTTTTGGAGCACATTTATTACTGTATTAATTGTCGAAGGGAAAAATTCAAAATACTATACCGGATCCCTGTGCACCTCGTCCCCCAAATCAATTACTATTAATCGTCCCATGCTTCCAGCCTTCCACTACCCCTTCACTCATTCCACCGATATCCATTCTTCTGGTATGAAATTTCTTTCCTGTATTGTAGCTTTCTTTCTTTCTTTGTTTATTTTATTTTTCTCAATAACAGTATTGTAGCTTTCTAAGATTTTGTTTTCGCTTTTATAACCCTTTTGCTTTCAGTTTTGAAACCTAGTTCTTTAATTTTAATGTGTTATGTTCTTTAATTAATTCTTGTAGAGAGACGTGCTATTGTTCAATGAATATATATTATTTGCAAAAAGTATCAAATATATCATTATGGTAAGATATTTAATTATACATGCTAAATTAGTAAAGTAAGTATATATGTATTTACATTGTTCTTGATTTTCCTTTTAGAAAATCGCATTAATAGTAATGAAATCTTATGGTTGAAGAATATTCTATTTATAATTCACCTTAATTTGGACCCCGGGGGCACTTGTTAGCAAAACAGTTGAATAATTACTCTTTGAAATTTTTGTAAAGTTGATAAAGAAATAAAATAAGTTGCCCCATTTGTTATTGATGATTCTATGTTCTTATATATGCCTTTCAAACTTTGTTTGTATAGATTGTTGTAGCATTACAGTTCTCGTATTTATACTGAAAATATTCTTAACAAATATTAATTATCAAAATAAGTCATTAGCCGTCATTTTCTCTATCATTATTCTCAGACATAGACATGAGACCTAGTCACCTAGAGGCCCAAGCTAGCTTAACATGAGGTTTTAACAATATCTGCTTGTTTGGTAAAAGTTTTATAATGAGTTTTAGAGAGAGAGAGTAATGAGTTAGGAGAGAGAGATGAGACTACGGAGAGGAAAAAATTATTAACGCGCTCACTGCTCAGAGAGGGAGAGGGGTTAGTTTTGGTTATCCCAACCCGAGATTTCTCGTCAAATCTTTTTTTTGGAATTTGTCTCCAAAAACTTGGAAGAAGACATCGAAGTCCATGATAAGAGATTGCCTAGGCGAATTTAATTTTGTTCACCTTTGAGAGGGTGAACACTATTCTCTTTTTTATTGGTTAAAATACTACAAAGTAATTTCATGTTTATTCAAAAATGTATTGCAGAGATAACGTTCAACCATTAACAAGAAAGGTAATGAATAAAATTGCACTCGTAAAAATAAAACAAAAACAAATTTGCACTCTTGCCTAGGCTCAAAGGTCCAAAACTGAGACCCACCCAATCTTCTTTTAAACATGAGATCAAGAAAACCAAAAAATAAAATAAAATCCATAGATTACCTAACAAAGGTGGTTTTCTAGTTTCCACTTCCAACACTGATCAGCGCCTTTATACGTACAGCTGCCAACTGTAACATTAACCATAAATTCCCCTCTCTCTCTCTCTCTCTCTCTCTCTCTCTCTCTCATTTACAACCAGCTTCATTCATTTCAAGTTGCAGGCTTGCAGCAGAGCAGAGGTTATAAATCTTTAGTTACTCAATTGTCAACCCTGCCTCTCTATCTCTCTCTCACACACACACACATGGATTCTCCTTCTAAGCCCAGCCATGGTGGCCCTCTGCCCAGCACCACCTTCCTAACAAAGAAACTTCATTCATCCCTCCTAGACCTCCTCAACTTCTCCACTATCCTATTTTCCTTCTCCGTAGAAGCTTTTCTCATCATTCAAAAATGGCATCTGTTATTCCATGCACTCTGGCTCCTCTGTTTCCTCCTGTTCTTCTTCCTCAAATACCATTACTTTTCAAAACCGCTTCCCGTCTATCTGGTAGACTTCTCATGTCTAAAACCCCCAAATTCCTGCAGAGTCCCATTTTCAACGTTCATTCAACATGCACAAGAGTTCTTTGATGAACAGAGCATTTCGTTCATGGCCAAAGTGCTCTGCTCTTCTGGACAGGGTCAACAGACCTACCTCCCACCCGCTCTGCACTGCATTCCACCAAGGTATTGTTCCATACCCAGACAGATTTTTCTATAGAGTTGACTTCCAAGTGATATGCTTACTCTGCTAAGAGACTTTTTTCTTCTTCTTCTTCTTCTTCTTTCTGTTACTCATATTAGCAGAAGACAAATGCATTGGTGACCCAAAAAAACAGAAGACAAATGCCTTCTGTGGAAAAAGGAAACTGGGTGTTATTAATAACACAGGAGATGACCCAAAAAAATAAAAAAGAAGGTTTTCTCTGTGTTGAATTTCTTTAAAAAGTGTAAAAAAATGCATTGAAAACTGTGTTTTTTGATATTCTACTTATCTTATCTTATTGACAACTCGGTTGGCCATCAACTGTTAATAGCGTAATCGTATTTTTATTACAGATGTGGATTAACATGGATTACCAGATAAAAAAAGATTTGGAAACATGCATGGGATAGATGAAATTTCCAGGTCGTTCAAGTTT
The DNA here is from genome assembly GCA_019656275.1 of Rhododendron kiyosumense. Lineage (NCBI taxonomy): Eukaryota > Viridiplantae > Streptophyta > Magnoliopsida > Ericales > Ericaceae > Rhododendron > Rhododendron kiyosumense. The sequence continues at coordinate 5,923 of BPLS01031998.1, read as the reverse complement.
AGATTAAATTTCGCTCTAAATCAATTCCATCGGGAATTTGGCGAGACATGGAATAAGAAAAAAAATCCAACCCTTGTGTGCTTATAACACTTAGGGTGTGTAAGCCTTCTTACAAAATACTAAGTACTTATTTGTACGTAATTTTTAAGTTTAAAAATAATTAATTTATGAAAAATGTTTTTAATTTTTTTACATTGTTCAAAATATCTCGTGAGATCTATCAAATAAGGCCATATTGCACAAAAAATTATTCAATTAAGTCCATTATTTTTAAATTTAAAAATTATAAATAAATACTTATTTTTTAAGAACACACTAACTCATATACTTAACTCCAATGATTGATCTAGCCGTCTAAGACATGACTTCAGGGATCAATACATCACCTTCTTCGGATGGACTAACGGATCGAGGTAGTATCATTTTTGTGCTTTGATTTTAATGATTCATGCTCTTTGCTTCTTACGATCTCTCTTTTTCTTTTTTTTGTATATTTCTAGTCCTGTTAAAAAAAAATGTAGCATTTTCTAATCAACTTGTGAATAAATTCTCAACAGGTCAAACCACCATGAATCCACCAAGGAAGTCGAAATGGTTCTTTTCCCAGTCCTTGAAGACCTCCTCTCCAAAACCAATCTCTCTCCTCAAGAAATCGACATCCTCATTGTCAACTGCAGTGGGTTCTGCCCAATCCCTTCTCTCTCCTCCATCATCGTCAACAAATACTCCATGAGAGATGATATCAGAACCTTCACTCTCTCTGGCATGGGCTGCAGTGCCAGTGCACTTGCCATTAACATGGCCCAAAACCTCTTAAAAGTCCACAAGGATTCCAACGCTGTCGTTCTCAGCACAGAGATTTTGTCCACTGGTTGGTACCCAGGAAAAGAAAAATCCATGTTGGCCCTCAACTGTCTTTTCCGGATGGGCAGTTCTGGTATTTTACTCAGTAACAGAAAGGATGCAAGAAATAAAGCCAAATATAAGTTGGTGCATAGTCTTAGATCACAAAGGGCATCCGATGACAAGGGTTACTACTCCGCCTTTCGGGAAGAGGATTCGGATGGGATTACCGGATTTACCCTCAGGAGGGATTTGTTGCAGGTGGCCGGAGAAACTCTCCGGTCAAACATCACGGCTATAAGCCCGTCGGTTTTGCCGGCGATGGAGATTTTCCGGCACCTGGCTTCGAAGATTTGGAAGAGGCTTATCGATAAGTCTGTGGAAACTTACTTGCCCAATTTCAGGTTAGTAACCTCACCATACCACAGCTAGCATACCAAACTAAACTTTATGTTTCAATTATTTAGCGTCACCTATGTGAGTCATTTCTCGTACTTGAAGAACATGTTATGGGGCTTGCTTATTGGTTCGGTGCTTGTTCCAAGTTCTCTAAGATATTAAGTTCGAGACTTTGAGTCTACCCCCTCTAATCTATACTTTATGAGCTTCTTGCCATTCTTAAATAAAAAAAACGTAGTACATAGTGTGTCTGAAGCGTGCGTGTTGACCATTTGGTTGGGCCACCCAAAGTTCACGAAAATGTCTGAAGCGTGCGTGTTAACCATTTGGTTGGTTCACCCAAAGTGGAAAAGTTCACTTTCGTGACGTGAGCCATTTATGAATAACTTATATGAAATGCTTACGTGGAGTATTTTTTTGGTTGAACAGGACGTTTAGTTGTATATTAGATCACATTTTTTAAAGAAGTCATAGATAAAAAATATTATTTTGAGAATAATTATCCACATTTAGCTGAAGTAATCAACTCGTGTCGTTATCATGGCTGATGAACCCAAATTTTTGCGTGTGTGATTACTCAACAAACCTTACTATATAAATAGTCAGATCATCAAAGTGAGTGGACTGGGAAAATCAGAATTAGAATTTTTGAATTAACGTTTACTCGAAATGTTTGAATGATAATGTGCATAATAGATTTTACAGAACGATAATGGGTGATGTTACAATGATCGATAGTGGATTCTATATTTTGCCTAATGTAGAATGCAAAACCTCGGCTCCAAAATAGGCCCAACAAATTTCAAACTTGTCCCATTAATCTAGATCATCCTTCTTTGTTATGTCCATTTTCTTTTCAAACCTTTGATGATTTTCAGGTCAGTGATTCAGCACTTCTGCTTGCCGGCATCGGGCCGGCCGGTGATAAGAGAGATAGGGAAAGGGCTGAGGCTTGGGGAGGGAGAGATGGAGCCTGCTTTGGTGACACTGCACAGATTTGGGAACCAGAGTTCTTCTTCATTGTGGTATGAATTGGCATATTTGGAGGCCAAAGAGAGAGTGAAGAAGGGGGACAAGGTGTGGCAGCTTGGGATGGGGAGTGGGCCGAAGTGCACTAGTTTGGTTTGGAAGTGTGTTAGGCCTATTGTTGGGGAGGCCCAGAAGGGCCCATGGAATGACTGCATTGATAGCTATCCTAACTTGGTTGTTGAGAAGGATTAAAGGTCGCAATTAATGCCTCATAAATTGTTGAAACAAACCTCTGTTTTCCACAATTTCCATTCTAACAACTACTACTCCAATGGGCAAATTTGGTTTTTCCTTTTGAACATGGATCTGTGATAAGGTATATTTTCCTTTTTTTTTCGTTGTTTTTTGATAACTTAGTCGTTCAGGGCAGTTTAAGCGCAACTTGACTAGTCGTGGGTAGTTCCATTTCCTTTTTCCTTTCTTTTCGTGTGTAGTTTCATGACCGCATAAATTTGACCTAGAGTTCTCTAAGAACTACTATATAGAATTTGTTTTCAACTTGGGGTTTTATGGTGGTGTGAATGGTTGTGGTGTGGATTTTTCATGTTTTCCAAGCAATTAATTAAGACAAAAGCAACTTTTTCTGCAAAATGAAATTCCTAACACTTTGAATACAAACACTTGCCTCATAATCGAGACATAGAAAGGTTACATAAATTCAGAATTTTAAAATGTGTTAACGGAAAATTATTACTTGCTCTTGGAACACCGTCACGTGATGCTCTAAGAACTTCACATAGAGCCTGTGACTAAGTGTATGGATTCTATGTAAATTTGTAGTAAGAGAGGCCCGTGGCGGCCAGCGCTAGCTCTAGATGCACTGAATAATCACTATATATTGCTGGACCTAATCCCATGGTTGACTGTCAAAAATTTAGGAGAGTTTAAAGTTGAAGAAGTTTTGGAGTGCATTACAAGACCTTGTGATTGCTTGAAAATTGGTTTTGTTTAGGCTTCTTTTCCTGATTTTTTTTTTTTATCTATTCCAGAAGTTCACAATTCAAGTGAGCTATGATTAAGAACAGCTGGTTGAATACAAAATTTTCTAGCTGATTAGGTGCTAGCTAGTGCTATCCTTTACTTGTATCTTAGGTGAGTGATGAGAGCCAATTCTTTAGAAGGAAGGAACAAAGATTTTCTTTTTGACTGAGAGAGGGAAGATGGATGCAGGTGAAGAGAATAGAAACCAAATATTAGGAAAGAATCGCAAATTATAGAAACTTGCGCCTAGAAAGGATTTTTTTCTCTTTACCCACACTACATTTCTACATACACAACAATTTAATCACAACGTCATCCACAACTCCTCACATGTATTAAGGGCCCAAATACATGTGAGGGGTTGTGGATGGCATTGTGTTTGAATTGTTGTGTATCCAGGCTTCTTGTTCCACGCACAACTATATAACACGCACATTTACGTACATGCTTACATATTTTGTGGGAACCAAAAACACGATGCCGCGTGTGGATCTCATAAAATAGATACAGATAGAAACGCACAGATCTATACACAAAATGTCTAGTTATAAGATTGATCTGTGTTAACTGCAACCAAAAGTCAATCTTGGGCGGAGGAAAATAGAATGAAACACAGTGTATTTGAGAATGTGTGTCGTTTCTTCAAACTGGTGGTTGCTACCAGTCAAATGTGGCTTCCATGGTTCAGGAGACTATGAAAAAGTCATGAGTGTTTTAATTGAAGTTTAAGTTTTGGCACTATTAAAATTGAGAATCACACACAAAATGCACAACCATATTGGTAAATGTCTGTACCAATAAAGAAAAAACATACACACAAATAAGTGAGGCTCACTCATACTATACTATTCGTACAAAATCACCTTCATGTGTTTTTGTGTATTCGTGTGTACAGTTTGAGTGTGATTATAAATTTATTGTTAACTCCAAAGAGTAGCTCGAGTAGCCACAAGGATGAGTTGTAAGCCCAAATATTCTAAGTTCAAAACTTAGCAACCTTTGGAGAAGTGAGAACATGCTATAAAATTTTTTGTGACTTTTCTAGTTCAGACATGAATGGTGGTCTGCCTTTGATCGGACCAAGATGGAGAATAATCAAAATACGCATAAGCTAACTTAGATACCCCGACCATTAAGGAAAAAACTATTTAGGGTTTATTTTGGCTAAATAATTGAGCCAGATTATATTTTGTCCTTATTTTTAATTATCTGACTCGAATTATTTTAGCCAAACACACCCCCGAACGTTATTGTTAGTAGTGGGCACGGCAAAATTGGTCCATACAACACGTGGGTGAGAAAACGTGTCACCATCCCGTGTACGTCGTGCGTGCGTGTGTGTTGGATTCTCTTTTTAACAACCCGACGGCAAGGCCAACCAATTAACCAAAAGTCAAATCTTCCGCCTAGGAAAACAACACACAAGTACGAGAGAGAGAGAAAGAGAGAGAGAGAGAGAGGGTGTGCGCCTTCGTTTACCCGTTGTTACTTTACTTACGTCATACCACCACACAACCACCACCGGCCACCATGCCGTCTCGCCCCCTCCCCCCACCTCCTCCTCCTCCACCACCGGAACCACCCCACCAAACCACAACTCTCCTCCCTCACCTCACCCTCTCCTTCTCTCTCCTCCTCCTCCTCACCGCCTGCCTCCCCTCCCTCCGCAAGAAGAAACGCACCGTCCCGGCTTCCCCCTCCTCCTCCTCCCTCCTTCCTCCCCACCGCTTCTCCTACTCCTCCCTCCGCCAAGCCACCTCCAATTTCTCCCCCTCCCTCCTCCTCGGCCAAGGCGGCTTCGGCTCCGTCTACCGCGCCACCCTGACTCGCCCTCCCCGAAACGTCGCCGTCAAGCTCATGGACACCGCCGGCTCTCTCCAAGGCGAGCGCGAGTTCCAAAACGAGCTCTCTCTCTGTTCCAACATCCACTCCAACCACATCGTCTCGCTCATCGGATTCTCCTCCGACAGGAAGCGGCACCGCATGGCGCTCGTCTTCGAGCTCATGAGCAACGGGAGCCTGCAGGACTGCTTGCTCCGCCACAAGTGTCCCGAGCTCATGGAGTGGAACAAGAGATACGCAATCGCGGTCGATGTGGC
>BPLS01031996.1:22992-96412 GCA_019656275.1 Rhododendron kiyosumense | reverse complement strand
TCCAACTTTACTAGTTTTAAATAAACCTTTTGAAATAAATTTTGATAGATTATATTCTGAATTCAAGTCAAAAGAATATAAACAAAAAAGAAAAAATTATTTTGCTAAATATTCATCTAGTAAACAAGATAAAATTTTAGCTCGTTGGGAAACATTTATGGAAGAATCCAGAACTGAAATTTATTTTTTCGACTACTTAGAAACATATTACAAAAAAGTTAACAATATTGAAAAAGTAAAAAAGAAAAGGTCAAGCCAGCCTGTTCTACCCACAGGACACCCTCCTTTAAATCCCAGTGATACCCCATCATCTAACAATAGTAAATTAGAAATCGAGGAATTTAAAAAATTAAATGTAATAACCAAAAATTTACCAGAAGAAGAATTATTAATTGACCTAATCAGTAAAATAGATGATTCTGAGTTAAAGCAGAAATATATTAGTCACCTTAAGCAAATTTTACTTCAAAAATCTCATTCCAATATATCATCAGAAAATTCTGGTAAAAGATTAAACAAAATCCACACTGAAGTCACTTTGCAAGATTTAAAGCAAGAAGCTAATCTTATTAAAAAAGATATTACCAAACTAAATAAGTCAATTACCACAATTCTCCAAAATCACCAGACATCTGATCAACAAGAATATTACCTGTTGACCAAAAGGTTTAGTAGTAATTCCTTCTTCAGTAGTTGTAAAAGGGTAAAGTAAATAGATAAAAGGGGTACCCAGAATTACTTTGTCAGATAAATCTTGAACTAAAACAAAAGAAGTCCTAAAACAAATTTTATCTTGACAAACATGGACTTTGGGTAACTTGTAATTGATTACCATTTTGCTACCATTAGCAGAGCTTAATTGTTCTGTTGTTTTGTGATAGTACATAGTAGGTACTATACCTTCTTGAATACAATTTAAGTCTGCGCCTGTATCAATGAGGGCAGGGATTTCAATTTGATAATCATGGATTATTAATTTGACTTTGGCATACCATTGTTGGTAGTATTATATATATATATATATAGTAGAAACTAAGGACATGTTTGGTTCAATGAAATGAAATTGATGGACTCGGAGTCCCTGCAGTGAGGAGAAAACACTACAGTTTGCAGCTCCCAAAACAACGTCGTTTTGGGGGATTTCAGTCACTCCATTCACAAAAATAAAACTACATCGTTTTGATAGGTTAACCAGCCAAGTATGGTAAAAGTTGCAGAAGAATTAGGAGAAAGTGTTTTTCCTCAGTTGGTGTCCTCGTTGATAGGTGAAAATTGTAGGAGGAGAAAGGTTTTTTATTTTTTACTTGGGTATACTTGCTTTTAATATCTTTTACTTGAATCGAAATAAACGAGCTCAGCTCCATCGAAATGGTTCCTGGTTTTTTTTTTTTTTTAGAAAGCAATATGAATCCCAGTGGGTAAAGGGTTTTTTTTTGGTGAAGGGTAAAGGGATTTATAGTCCCAGTGGATAAATAGACTCACGATGAAAGATTTTTTTTTTTTTTTGATTCGCAAGATGAAGGGTTTGGTTCCTGAATTTTGTCTGAGCTTTTGCCCTTTGATCCACAAGATGAAGGGTTCACGGAGGGAGTCGTTTCCCTGGCTATCGTCTTCCTCTCAGAGCCCTAAACCGTTGTCAATTTTGGGGGATTTCTGGGTTTCTTTGTTTGGGAGATGGGAAGAGCAAAACAACATAGTTTTGCTTTTGTGAATGGAATGGCTGAAATCCCCGAAAACGACGTCGTTTTGGGGGCCTGCAAACTGCAGTCTTTTCTCCTCACTACAGGGACTTCGAGTCCGAAATTGACAATGAAAGAGAATTGAGGTTGGAATAGAATTGGTTGAAATGATATTGGAATATTCATTCCCATTCCCAAGTTTTGTTGTGCTTAGGAATATTCGTTCGCATCCATAGTGGAATATTGTAGCAATAATAATTTTAGAGAAGTAATACTAAGTTTTGGTGTGGCAATAGTGAATATTGGAGTGACAATAATAATTTTGGTGTGGCACTAGCAATTTTGGTGTGACAAAAGAAATGGAATAACAATTTTTTTTGTTTTTTTAGTGGAATGACAATTCTTTTAGTAAAAAAAAAAAAGAGATTTCATTTAGAATTATCATTCCATCATTTGATCCAAACATATGAACGAGGGGGCGTTCCGCTTTCTTTTTAAATCTTTCTTTTCAAGAAGATGGTAATTTCAAACTCAAATACAATGAAAATAAAAAATAATTTTTAAATTTTTTTTATACCATTTAAAAGATCTCAATGAGATTTATCAAATAAGGTCCATATTGATAAAAACATTATTTGCGTAAACACATAATTTTTGAGCATGAAATTGTTTTCCTTTTCTAAAAGTTTCTTTTTTAGGAAACTGAAATGGCACCTGAGTATGGCATTAGAGTGACCATTCTATTTCAACGTTAATTCCATTGAACCAAAAATACCCTAGTGCGCTATCAAGACCCCCTGCAAGACGAAGCAAAAACTTCTAGTAGCCATCAATTAGATACCGCATGTTACTTGATCAGGAAATCCGGGCCCGGTTGGCTATGGTGGAGCTTTCAAGGAGGAGAGACTAGAGAGGGCATTGGGTCCTTGGATTTTCTGGAAGGCTTGAAAATTGTACAAGCTTGGAAGCCGAATTATGGAGTTTATTCAGAGGGCTTGAAATGATCCAACAACAAGGGATGAAAGCTATGGAGGTGGAGTTAGATTCAACCATCACTATTGATCTGATCTTTGGAAAATTGCCTGAGAATTCTCCCCACACAGTCATCATCCAAGAATGTAAAGCCCTTTGTGGAAACAACGGGATGCACCTTGAGACACACGCTCAGAGAGAGGAACAAAGTGGCAGATAGACTTGCTAACATGAGAGTTGCTCAAAGTGATTTGGGGGCACTCATCCCACTTTTAGCTTGACCCAATCCAAGACCAAAGGGACAAAAAAGAGATAGCCCATTACAAAGGCTCAATTATTTACAAGGCCCAAATAAACATAAAAGCAAGCCCAAACAATTTTTTCCTTGCTGGAAAAAAACGAAGGGAAAATGACTGCGTAGGACGTGTTTTAATAATTAATATTCTCTAAGAACATACTGAAAACATTTGTTATTATTGAAAATATTCTTGGCAGGTATCAATTATCTAAACAAGTCATTGGCTTTCATTTTCCAAAAAACGAATAACAAAAATTCCGTCTCTCTTTTTGGGTGCCGTTATCCATTTAGCGTATCTGAGCCGTTCATTGCGTTTTTAAATGGTTCGGATTTGGAGTGAGAAAAAGAAGGAAAGTATTGGGATGGGAGGAGAGAAAGAGTTTCAATTTAAGTCAGACCAAAAATGTATTGGACGGGTCAAATGTGCCGACTGGGCACCTGGTGGGATATACCACCCGGCACCGAAAAATTTCCCCTCTCTCTGACTCTCTCTCTCTCTCTCTCTCTCTCTCTCTCTCTAACAGCACCACTGGTCGTCGTCGGCGATCTCGGAAGCCATGTTTTTCCACATAGTTTTGGAGCGAAACATGCAGCTCCACCCCCGCCACTTCGGCCGCGACCTCCGAGACAAGCTCGTCGCCAAGCTCATGAAAGACGTTGAAGGCACTTGCAGGTTTGCTTTCCCAACAAACGGCGACGAGTCTTGATTAGGGTTTCCTGCGTTTCCCCAGCTGATCGACTTAATACACTAAAGGTAACCGATTTCGCAATTGTTTCTTTTTTCAGTGGCCGACACGGGTTCGTTGTGGCGATTACTGGTATCGAGAGCGTCGGGAAAGGGCTAATTCGAGACGGCACCGGGTTCGTTACCTTCCCTGTGAAGTACCAGTGCGTTGTCTTCCGACCATTCAAAGGAGAGATCTTAGAAGCTGTTGTTACCATGGTTAATAAGGTATGCTTCGTGTTTTATTGCTATATATTGACTTAGTACAACAAATTGTACATTCTTTCTTTGGCAATACAGAGAGGCCGCCTTGGCCCTTGGATTGGTGGGTGTAATAATGTAGAATGAGTAATAACATCAGACCTAATAAGGGATTATCAATACCACATCCCAATAGGGGTGCAAAGGAGCCGAGCTGAGCCAAGCCTAGCCAAGTTTTACAGTGTTCGAGCCAGAAAACTTGAGCTCAAGCTCGGCTCGTTTTCAGGTTAACTTAACAAGCCTCTTTAAACAAGTGGAGCTTTTGCGTGCCGAGCCGAGCCGAGCTTTTGAGTGTTGTGCTCCGTTCGTTTACTAAAAGAGCTAAAACTCGAGCTTGGCTCGATTACTAAATGAGTCAAGCCGAGCCTTAACGAGCCGAGCCACGAGCTGTTCGTGAGCAGCTCAATTCGTTTGCAGCTCTAATCCTAAATATTGGAAATCTCTTGTTTGGCGTCCAATGAATATAGGATCCCTCCACTGCTGTGGCATTCTAACATCATAATATGGTCCAACAACATTTTAATTCAGTCCCGTATCTAATCCCACCAATCAAACATGAGCATAGTGTTTCTATAATATAGGATTACAGAGATAGAATTGTTGCTTCTTGTGGCATTAGGGTGAGTATAATACGTTGTTGGAGTTTGCATTGTTGGTTTCCATGTACACACCCATGTATGATTATGTGAATATGATTTGTCTTTTGGTTATCGCAGATGGGATTTTTCGCTGAAGCAGGGCCAGTTCAAATTTTCGTCTCGAATCATGTGGGTTTGTCATTGTCTTAAATATTTTGTCTGCTCCAATGTGTGTTTGCAGTTTTGTTTTAACTTTATAGGTTGAATTTTATCCCAATCGCTTGTGAATCTTCAGTAGGTGGAAAGAAGTGTTTTTTTCTTTTTTGGCAACTGAGAGTTTTGTTGCAAGCAAACGAAACGGAGTACAAGGAAGGAGCTAAGAAGCACAGATTCGATACGATACAAATATGCGGATACGTGATTTTTTCAAAAAGATAGATACGATATTGGAGGATACGTTGAATATAAAAGTAAATAAAAATATCTTATATATATAATTTTTAATTCCTAATTGCAATTTGAACCCATATTTTTTAAGTAATAACATATTTACCCTCGCGCGTATCCAAAACGTATCCGAGCATATCCAACACGTATCTGTGCATTTCCAAAATGTATCGGGATACCAAAAAAATAATTCTAAAACCATGATACTTTAAAAAAACATATCGGATATGTATCCAGAGCGTATCCGAGAGTATTTGTATCCGATACGGATACAATACGTGATACGGAGGCCAAAATAGAGTATCCGTGCTTCATATGGAAGGAGTACCTTCCAAAACGCCATAACCCACCATGAAGGAGGAAACCTAAGAAAGAGGAATGGTAAAAGAACTGTAGAGAAGCATTTTTTCCCCCCTACCAACACAATGGTGCATGATAAAGAACCATATAGTATAGGTTGCACTATAAAGCATGAGGAATTATCATTTTGCTTCAGTTATCTTTAAGAATCTTTACCACTGCCTTCAGGAAAGTTTTCTGAAGCCATAAAAAAGTCCAATGGTTACATTTGTATCTTTGTGAGCATGTATTTAACTTATCTGTTTATGCATACCTTTATGTCATTGTCTATTGTTTTCAGTTGATACCTGATGATATGGAGTTCCAATCTGGAGATATGCCTAACTACACAACTTCAGATAGATCAGTACGTATAGGTTTTTGTACTTGGATTCAGGGGAGAATGAATTTCTGAATTTATTGACTACGCTGGGGAAATTGTTCACTACAGTCCTTATGCAGGTCAAGATTGAAAAGGAAAGTGAAGTACGGCTAAAGATTATTGGCACTCGGGTGGATGCTACAGAGATTGTATGTACTCATTTTTTTCTCTCTCTTTCTATAATATTCTACATTCTGTGACTCTTTGTTGTGGCACCAAATTGAAACATACATTTTGATCAGCAAATTGGTTCAGTAAATTTTCTTGCATTTTGTGACTTGAAGTTCAAGGTAGATAGTGGATTTTTGTTCACACACCAAAAAAAAAAAAAAAAAACCTAACAGATACACCCAAAACACTTGTTTTTGGAGGGGGAAAAAAGCACATGAAAACATCGTATGGATGCTCACATATTACTGATATTGTAATATTGAATTAGTATGGCTGTTTATCCTTTTCCATGTGGAATTTACCTAAAAGTAGTTAGACGTTGTATTTGATTGTAGAAAATACAAGTGTTCTATAAACCAAATCCAGATGGGCCAGAATCTTTGAATAGTACCAAACCATAGGGGTGGTTCTGGTCAGGGTTTTTAAGAGGTGGAAAAAAAGAAATCCTGTTCAAGAGTGAGTAGCATATGGCATAGCTCTAGATTTGGAACCATTATGAGGACTTCAGAGGTTTCACTAATGCGTTTTGAACCTTTAGCGCATCTACTAATGGTTGTGTCTATACTTTTTTTTGGAACCAAGCAATTTTATAAAGGGGGACAGAAGCCCAACAAATGAGCAGGGAAAAAACCTGCAAAACAGAATACAGCCATACCTAGGCTACAAAGCTAGGCAAAAGAAACCAAGAGGACCACCCTAGAGACACCCAAATGAACTGAAACTACAAAAAAGTAGAATCTGGGATCTCTCATGACAAGCATGGAGGTTATCCACTGTCCTGGGAACATTCCACCATGAGCTAGCACAGGACTTGACTTCTTCCAGAATTTGGAGCATCACTACCTCAGGATTATGCCCAATCTGTTGAAAGATACGTCCATTCCTCTCCCTCCAAATGTAGTAAATAGCTGCAGCTAGGCAAAGCTTGAACAAAGAAGCCCATATAGATTTATTTTTGCAAGAATGAGAACCCCAAGAAACCTCAGAAGCAAGAGACCAATCATGAGTGAAATAACCCAACTTAGCTCTGATCCCTAACCAGACTCGTGAGGAGAAATGGCAAGAGAAGAACAAGCGAGCATGCGATTCAACACTCCCCAAACATAAGACACAGCTACTATCATGGACAATCCCCCACTCCATTAACCTGTCTCGAGTATTCAACTTCCCCAGAATAGTCTCCCATTGAATAAAAGACCACCTCAGAACATGCCTCTTGTGCCAAACCAAATGGTACCATTCAACCTCAGAAACTGAAGATCAGAAGATCTAAGAGCTTCCCAGGCAGACTTTGCAGAATGACACCCTGATGGAGACAAAGTCCAAATTACAGAATCCTCATTTGCAGGATGAGGTAAAAGAGTAGGGTCAGTATTAGCAACGATATCTCTAACAATTGCAGATCTGCTTCTATGCCATCTCCAACTTCCATTATGAATTATAGAACACACCTTTGCAAGAAGAGATCTACCAAGATTAGTAGTCACACCATCACCATATTTGAGCAATAGAGGGCCAAGATTGTGCCAATTATCCAGCCACAAAAAAGTATTCTCTCCATTCCCAATCTGAGCTTTGATATATTGAAGATCCACTCTCCTCAGACCAAAAAGCTTTCTCATTGTCCAAGAAGAGTCACCAGGCAAGTTCATAGACCAAATGCAGTTGTGTTTGATAACATACGTATGAACCCATTTAACCCAAAGGATGTCTTCCTTCTTGCAAAGAGCCCATAAGTGCCTCAGCATAGAAGCCTTATTCCAATCTTTTAACCTTTTAAAACCTAAACCACCTTCTTTCTTAGGCGTACACACTGCACTCCAACCCACTTTGGCTCCAGAGGTTTTTAGATGTACTCCTTGCCAAAGGAAAGCACTAAGCATGCTCTCATTCTCCTTCATAAGCTTGCAAGGAAGAATAAAAATTGAAGACCAATACACCTGAATGCTAAACAAAACTGAACTTATTAATTGGGCCCTTCCACCAAAAGAGAGAGACCTATTAGACCAAGACTGAATTCTAGCCAGCATCCTGGTTTTGAGCACTACACAATCAGAATATCTCAATTTGGTAGATATAAGAGGGACCCCAAGGTATTTGACAGGAAGGTAAGATTCTGGAATCTCCAAAATAGACCTCAAAACCTGCTTCAACTCATCCCCAACTCCAGCAAAGAAACATGCACTCTTATCAAAATTAGGTTGCAACCCAGAAAACAAATAGAACTCCTTTAGCATGCTATCTATAGTCACAAAAGATGCAGTAGAGGCCCCACAAACAATAAACATATCATCAGCAAAGGCCAAATGGGATAGGTTGATGGCAGCACATTTGTGTCTATACTTACTAGCGTTCCACCCGTTCTATGCACGGGCAAAACCAACTCATTCTAGCATTGTACCCGTCCGAACCTACTTTTATTAATTGGCCTATGCATCGAACGGGCACAACGCTAGAATGAGTTGGTTTTGTCCGTGCATAGAACGGGTGGAACGCTAGTTTATGAAAAAAATATAATGGTAAACACAATTACTGCTAGTAATCATGCATAAAATGATAAAGCTGATAAATAATGTCTTTGCAATTTAAAAAGTGTTTTAAGAAACTATTTACAAACTAATCGCCATTGTTTTGCTAACGTCGCTGCTTCCACTGATTTTGCCACGATCCAATACCTAAGTACTCTTCAATAAGATTTCGTAAAAGGGTATTAACTATAGCCTGAATCAAATTCTCAATGTTTGGCTTGAAACCTTTTTTCCTTAGACTACGAAATTGGTTCCTAATTCTTTTTTAGTAGGCCTAAGCTACAGCTTTGTTTTCTGGATATTGGATAGTATTTGCTAAACTTTTCTCCACTGCTTTTTGCATGATTTATTATATGGACTCCGTTTGGGCAGATGTCGACTTGAGATGAAATAATTTGCATGATTTTCCCGGCGTAGGTAGCATTCGGGGATATGGGCAGATGGTATTTTTTTCTCTGTTAGTGCAAAATCCGTTCTATGCATGTGCAAAATCCAATTATTGCATACAGTTAACAAAACGCAAATTTTGAATGGTGAACTTACTGAAGAGAAAATCAACTTACACCCCTTGCCTCTGAACCTCGCTAGGCCCGTTATCAACAATTGGTCCCTCGCCTTTGAACCTCGCCTCTGAAAAGACAGTCAATTAAAAATGGGTTAGTTTTTTTTTTTTTTTTACTTGGTGCGATAGCTATCGTCAATTTATTCAAGTTGTCGAACTAAAAAAAAAGAAAAGAAAAGTGATCAGGAGTTGCAAACATTCCTCTTTTGGTGGTAGATTTGTGAGAGTAAAATGGTATATATGATATTAAATGGTGTGTTAGTCATGAACGTGTTAGGTAATTTGCTTTTATGGGACATGAACGTGGTGGGGTGGGGGTAACTTTGCATGTGTTTTTTTTTTCCCTCGTTGGTAACTGGCGTGGGTCTCAGTTTTTTATGAACCAAACTTTTTACAAATTTTACTTGATGAACAAAACTTTTTACTTTGATCAAAATCAAGAGACAAAAAAGTAGAAACATCATGATCATTAGGAGATCCAGAGGGAATGTGGAAATATTTAAACAACCAAGGAGATAGAAAAAGTACATAAGGACATGAGTTTTTGTAACCTTTGTGGTGAATGAAGAAGTGAAACCAAATGTTCTAACAAATTTAGCAATGACGCAATTCGGTGTTGTTATCGTAGTTTGTGAACATAGCCTCTTGCTTTCAAAATCTGAAGAACAAAAAAATCAAAGCACAATTAATTAGGAGAGGGAATAGAGGAAAACAGTGAAGATATATGACAAAGATGTGGTAATGGACTTATCTTGTCAACAATTGTATGTTAATTTTCCCGCTTCATAGAATAAGATGACAGCTTTTCGTTTTCTATGTGTACGGAAATGTGAGAGTTAAAATAGTAGAAGAAGAGGAAAAGTACTGAGGAGGAGTTGCAGGGAAAAAGTGAGAAGGAGTTACATAAGAAAGGTTAAAAAGTGGGAGAAGTCAGTTATTGGTATGGGTTAGTTACTGGCGTGGGTTTTGTTGGTTTTCTTTTTCTCATTTGGCCTTGGGGTGGGGGTCCTGTGGGGGAGGACGTGGGTTTGATAACAATTCAAGTCAGTTGTTGTTGCTTTTGATGGAAGAGGAAAAGTACTGAGGACGTGGGTTTGTGGTTTCTGAATTTCTGATGGATGTTTGTGAGTGGAACGTGGGTTTGTTTTTAATGGGTATGGATGTTTGTGAGGGTTTTTTTGTCCCGACGAAAATGGGATATAAGGGATCGTGGGTTTGTTTTTGTCAAAGAGAATGGGAAATCAAAGTACGTGGGGTTTTATTTATTTTTAAAAAACTAAAAATTGTAGGAATTTAGGAATTAGAGTTTGGAGGCTTTTTGAGAGTTCAACTACATTCCCTTAGGATATTGATAGATATCTCAATCTGCATTGTTTTTTCAGTCTGGTGTTATGTATGCAGGGATGTTGATTATCTCTTCTATTTCTTTTTGGGATAGTTGTTCATCATTTGATGCGTATAGTTTTTTTCTTTCTTTCTTTTTTTCCTTTTCAGTTCTGCATTGGTACAATAAAGGACGACTTCTTGGGTGTGATCAGTGATCCAAGCGCTGCAGCTTAATAGCTCAATTTGCTTTTAAGAAATCAGACTGTTTCAAAGTGTGAACTATTTTGTGTTTCCTTAAAATTCCTCCTTCCCAAGAAAACATGTGTGCTCCATTTTCATGTGTGAGTACGACACTCAAGGATTGTTCTGCCATTGCTGGGCAGATTTACAAGGTAATGGGAGGAGGAAGAATTCAGATAGTGCTATTATTTGTATGTAACATGAAGCATGTGCAGAATCGAGAGTGTGTTACTGAGTGTGTTACTAAATTTGTCTGTGGCAGTGGGTTATTTATGCTTGGTATGAAAAATTAGTAAGCTCTAGAGAAAGTTGAAAGATGTACTTGGTTCTTTCTAACTTGGACAATTTTGTTGGAGTCCCAATTCAATATCACCAATTTTCACTACTTGCGTGGTCTTTTGCTCTCTGTTTCCTTCAATATTTTCTCGAGTTATTACAATTATTCTTTATGCATTTAACTATTGTACTAATTTGGGGCAAAAACTCTGATGGTTTAGAGCTTAATTGTATATGATCAGGACCCCTTTTTGGCCACTAAACTTATTACGATGTTTAGTTTGAGTTGATGGAGGGTTCGATCAGGACACCTTTTTGGCCACTAAACTTATCAACATGTACACTGAATTGGACTCCATTGATCATGTACACAAGGTTTTTGAAAGAATTTATAACAGAACTGTATATGTTTGGAATGCACTATTTAGGGCTCTTACCTTGGCAGGTCGGAGCGAAGAGGTGTTCAGCCGCTACTGCGAGATGAATTGCATTCCTTGGTTTACGTACACCTATGTGTTGAAGGCATGCATTGGTTCAGAGACATTGGGTTGGTTGTTGTTGAGAGGGAAGGAGATTCAGGCCCATATGTTGCAACACGGGTACGAGGCCCACGTCCACGGTACGACTACTTTGGTGGATGTGTACGTGAGGTTTGGGTGTGTGTGGTATGCGAGTTGTGTGTTCAATGAGATGCCGGTGAAAAATGTGGTTTCGTGGAGCGCTATGATCACGTGTTATGCGAAAACCGGTAAGGCCTTTGAAGCATTAGAGCTTTTTCGTGAGATGATGATGCTTGAGACCCTGGCCTCAGTTCCGAATTCTGTGACAATAGTCAGTGTGCTCCAAGCTTGCGCAGCACTAGCTGCTTTGGAGCAAGGTAAGTTGATACATGGGTACGTACTTAGATAAAGCCTTGATTCAATTTTGCCAGTTATGAATTCCCATGTATGCAAGATGTGGTAATCTGGAACGGGGCAAAAGCATTTTCGATCAGATGGATAAGAGTGATGTTGTTTCTTGGAATTCCTTGACTTCAAGTTATGGGATTCATGGATTCGGAACAAAAACAATCAAGGCTTTTAACGACATGGCCAAGGAATCCCTCCTAGTGCCATATAATTCATTAGTGTTCTTGGAGTTTGTAGCCGTGTGAGGCTTGTTGAGGAGGGGAAGTTTTTGTTTCAGTCTATGGTTAAAGAACATAGAATTATCCCAGTGTGGAGCACTATGCCTGTATGGTTGATATTCTTGGCCGTGCCAATCGATTAGATGAAGCAGCTAAGGTGACAGAAGATATGCGAATTGAGCCGGGAAAGGATGCTTGGGGTTCTCTCCTTGGAGCACGCCGGGTACATTGCAATGTTCAGCTAGCAGAGAGAGCAAGCAAAAGGCTTTTTGAGCTTGAACCCACAAATGTAGGGAATTATGTACTTCTAGCTGCTATTTATGCAAAAGCTAAGATGTAGAATGAGGTAAAAAGAGTGAAGAAGTTGCTTGAAGACCAGGGACTGCAGAAAATCTCAGGTTGCCGTTGGATTGAAATTAGAAGGAAGGTATATTCATTCACATCCGTCGAGGAACTCAGTCCACAAATTGAACTGGTCCACGCTTTTTTGCTAGAAATATAGATGGAGATGAAGGAGAAGGGTTTTGTGCCAGCGACTAAAGTTGTGCTCTACGATCTTGGTGAACAAGAGAAGGAACAAATCATATTGGGTCATAGTGCAGTTGGCTTCGGACTGATTAACACCAGCAAAGGAGAGACCATTAGGATCACCAACAACTTGAGGCTATGTGAAGACTGTCATTCTGTCACGAAGTACCTTTCCAAGTTTGCAAATAGAGAGATTATAGTCCGAGATGTAAACCGGTTTCACCATTTTTGAGACGGGGTTTGTTCGTGCAGAGATTATTGGTGATCTTATTCAAAATTAAGTGATGCTTTTTTTGGGGCCCCTCACCTGTGATAAAGTTTTTTCACTCTGGAATTCCTTGTTAGAGCTTAGAGAGATTTCCACCATGTACAGTTTCAGCTTCCAATACCAAGCTATAAGCATGTCTGCATGGTTATCACTTTGGAAAGATGAAGTTAACAAGTACCAGAACAGTTCATGCTGTGCTTGTTAGTTCCAAGTCCCGTGCCTGTGTCAAATAGATATCAATCTTAAATGGTCCCTATTTCAGGTTTGAGTGTATTTTCTCTTCTTCTTCCTCCTCCCTCTCATTGTTTTTTTCACCTAGGGGGAGGGGGAGCGGTGCCTCCTCTCTCTCTCTCCTTTTTTCTCCCTCCTTTCCCTAGCCGATCGGCTATTTTCTTCTCTCCGTTTTTCTCCATTGTCGTTCCTTTCTATGGCTTCGTCTCCTCTCTGTCTCGCCGTTCTCCCACCGGGTTACCACTCTTGGGTATAATCGGTTTTGGCTTAACGGCAAAGTGGAGTTCTAGCGGCAGGAGGTGGCGTGGTCTCTCGCTGGCTAACACTCTTGGGTGTATCCAGTTTAAGCTCAATGGCATCGTGGAGTCCTTGCGGCTGTTGTTGGCATGGTTGTGACGGTGGGTTGCGCCTCCGGCCATTTTCAAGATCTGGGTTGATGACCAGTGGTAGTGACGGTGGTGTCTGGAGGTGGTGGCTGCTGTGACGCGGCGGACGGCGGCTCTTGGGCAGTGGTGGCTGATGTTTAGGCTTAGGTTTTGGATTTCTTAGGCTTGAGCATGACTCAATAGGTGTATGGGCTTGACCCAATTGGTGTTGGCTTTGGTTGGCTTCTTGTCAATCTTGGTTTAGGTGTTTTGGGCTCGGCCCACTGGGTGTTTTGGGTTTTGTCCTATGTGTTTTTTCATCCAACCTTCCCCCCACTTAATGTGCCATTTGTCAAGTTTTCTTGAATAAAATATCACTTTTGCCAATTAAAAATAAAAAAAGGTCACTATTTTCATTCAACCCTTTCCTTGCGGGTTGCATTTTCGTTTTGTATGCACTTATGAAGGATTTATATATGTTGTATGATATGTTTCATCACTAATCAATACTCTATACAAATGTCTGTGCTTTCCAGGCCTCTAAATCCCCAATCCTAATTTTCAATTATCTATCATTTTCAAAATGCAACGAGGAACGCATTCCTTAAAAACGTGCCCCAACTTCCCCTCCCTTTTCCCTAACATTTTCCCGCGTCCTCTTTTTCTTAACGGGTTACTATCTCTCACTTAAGTTTGAATCCAAGAATTCATAAGAACCCACATGACTACCACTCCACTAATTGAAAAAATGTCCCACGTTTCCTCTCGCCGTAGGAAATTCTCTTCTTCTGACCTTTGGGAGTTCGTATACTCGATGAACATTACGAAGCATGGATCCTTCCATTGTGCTTAATTGAGAGGATTTTGAGAAGATGGTTTGTTTATGTGGAAAAAAGGGGATGAAGTCAATTCCGTGAAACTCTTGCCGAATCCTTCAATAGACATGATTATCCAATTCGTGCCGAGTCTCTGTCCAAATTATCTATTTGAAGGATTAGAGAGTGAATCGACAGAGCATTTTTATGTTTTGTGGAAAGTTCTTTGAATACATGTTTTTCGCCCTTCTCAGAAATGGTTAAATTGACTTATTGCGTTTCTCAACAGATTTGTGCAACTTTATGCAGTCCTTTTTGTTGATGCACGAGGAACAGAAAACACATCAATGTGAACTTATTATTATATTGTCCTGTGCATCAAACAGGCTCAAACACTAGTGGCAGTGTGGCACCAAAGCAAAAGTGTTTTGAATGAAGGCAAGAGGGTAATTCCACAAAAGTGTGATGGAATGGGCGGCTATAAGTTTCACAAATGCCCTTTCTTTTCTTTTCCCACTCGAAGGCACAAACCAACAAAAAAACTCCATAAATCCAGCATCCAAACACAACTTCAACGCAACAAAAGACAGTTTCCAGAAAACATCAGCACAGAAGGCATTCCTATGGAAAATTGTCCTCTTTTTTTCCCGCCATCTAAACATATTATCCATATTACAGTTCTCTCAGGCAGACAAAGGCAAAAGGTGCGATTCACAGATTTATTCACATAACTGGACATCATCAAATGTATTTGGGAATTTCTTAACTCAGCTGCTGAATAAGATGTAACAATTTTGCTCTGGACTAGATTGCATTCGATTCAGAAGGCCACAAAAAGACTGACCTAAGATTAAATAGAGCTCCAGTCCACCTCCACATGCAGCATTCACTCATTCACTGTGATTCTTCATTAGGTTCATAGAAGGCCAAGTGTTTTCAGCTGTTGAACATGCTCGGGTGGGAGAGGTGGGGGAGACCAATCAGATCCAGTCATCTCTCCATCAACATCCTCAACAACATATTCCTAATTAAGCAATAAAAATAATTTCTGAAAGATCACCAACGATTATTATAAAATTGAGTACAAATGGAAATTATACAAGAATTTTAGTCACACAATCCTCCTAGTCAGAATGCATCGAAATATTAACAACTATGTAACACAAGTAGTCAGTCTTCCATCTGTAAAATTCAAACTTGGAAGTATTGCTTCTACGGAAACAAATAACAGCATCAGTGTAGAGAAAAGAAGAAGAGCTTTTAGTTAACAATATGGAGCCCCTAGATATCCTATTATCATATACTGGGTTCAAATCCAGCAGACACATAAAAATGTATTCCTTGAAGCATGGGAACAACTAAATCTTACTCCCTCCGTCCCAAATTCATTGTCCTTTTTGATATTCGTGCAGTTTTCAATCGCTTATATCTTTTAATGTGAATCTCCAAAAATATGCAATATGGATCTTATTTGATAGATTTCAATTTGTTCTATAATACAAAGATGTCAAAATCATGAAAAATATTATAGATTGAAAGATATAAGCAAGAGACAAAAAAGTGAAAAAGGAATAATGGACAATGAAAATGGGACGGAGGGAGTATTTGTCAAAAGCATGTGAAGTAGTCTTCAGAACTTGAGCATTTGTGAGCAAAATTTCAAAGAGACTTATTTTGTGAAGAAAAAATTGTGAAAAAATGGGTGAATAAGAGAAATTAGACAGAAAATAGAAAATGATGAGAAATTTGTTAAAAATAATGTGAAATAAATAAAATGAAAAAGAGAATAAAGATGTGAATGGAGTATAGAGGAAATTTGTGAAAACCAAAATTAAGACGGAAAAAGATGCAAAAGGAGAAGTTGAAGAAAAATTTAATAAGAAATTGAGAAACAAGAAATTGCAACTATGTAGAAGAATTATGAAATTTCCCAATCTTCAACTCTCGCATAGACTTATTTGTCTAGAGAATAAGAATTATGTTATTGATACAGGTTGGACAAGAATGAAGCAAATTTTTTAGCCACACGTAAGTAAATAGAGTTTCTGGAAGCAAGAAAAAATGGACAATGAAGATCAACCACGAGCTCATAGAAAAAGAAAACAAGCTGGAGAGCATGTTGAGAAGACAGTGACCAAGCCACGCACAAGCATGAGATTAGACAAGATGATTGTTGCATACAAGTTCAAGATGGAGGAGCATTCAACTAAACACAACTATTGTTTCAAGAAGGGTAAAGTGCCAAAGTAAGCTCACATTATCCAGATCTCGAACGATGAGAAAGATTTGTTAATGCATAGGTGAGTTCTCGGTGACTAGGTTAGTACCTAGTTTTTAGAGTTTCTATGTGCTAATGATTGTATCGAGAGTTATACTATTCTTAGTTTAAGTAGTTCAGCAATAGAAAATACATTTGACTAATACAAAATTTCCAGCAGTGATAGCACCCACCAAGTAATTTCATCATCAGTTCAGGTCTGCTTTTTGTGCTATGATCATTGATGACAATCTAAGTGTTGCAGGCTTTCATCACAGATAAAAAGAGGGAACAAGAGAGCCAACTCACTTTTGTTAGCATCCTTTTAGCGAGTATGTGATAATGTCGCTGCCAAATCCTTTGTCCAACCATTGTTGCCACCAGTACACTGTAGAATATGCCAATTACAGTAAACAACCCGAGCACGATCAGAGCCATAACAAACAGCAATGGCAGCCCAGCTTCACCGGCACCTCCTAAGCAACCACATTCACCAGCTGCACTTGCGCAACTTTCAAAGCATGTGGTACAGTCAGTCCACATACAAAGAGTCCCCGGCAAATGGCAGTCTGCACACATTCTGTAAAGATGACATAACCAAAACTAGCTCCAGTCATTCGTCAACATCTAAATCATCAGAATTTATGAAGCTAACGAAGTGGGTTTAAAATGACATGTCTCACTCTTGGTGCCTGAATCCGAGGCATGTGCACTAAATCTAAGATGCCAATTGATAAAACAGACATATTTCGAGAGCAGATTGTGAACTGTTTCAAGCATCTACATTTCGAATTATCCCATAATTTGTCTAACATAACATAGATGTTTTAGATATGAAATTTAAGGAGCTGAAGGAAATCCTTACAACCTATGTTACATGGATCCATTATTTTGGGAAAAGCACCTGTGTTGACACAACACGGCACGACATGGGTGTGGATGTAGGATATGGCTGAGCATGGCATTTCAAAAGGCCATATCAAAGCCGAACACGACGTTTCCACCTGCACTATGTTAGCTCATGTAGTGCACACCTATAGTTACTATGATTTTGTTATTTAAAGGCTAAGTCAAGTAAAACTGTAAAAGGAAGTCTAATATGGGTTAATGGGTTGACAACTTACTAAAGAGTTTGGACTTTGGAGCGTTTATTGGCTTATGCAAATTTTCCCCCCAACAAAACTTAATACACAAATGGGCTATTGGAGAACTTCTTAACTCGGGTTTATATGAAATAGTACATTACTAAATAATTACTCAACGTATCTTTGCACCTGTACGTATATCCATATCTCCATATCCTCCAATTATAGGTTTGACCTGTCAGACCATTACAAATACACCCTATACCCACACCAGAGTCCATGCGACATAGCTTACAACCAGAACCAGCATTCAAGGTGCCAAATGCCAATCCACCTGGCTAGTGCACCTTTTGGGATCATTACTTTAGATCTTTTTTTCATTCGTCATTTTTCTTCTTCTTTTAACCTTCCCAATTTTTTAGCTACCTGATAATAATTGAATTCATAGTTGTTATTTACCTTTCTGCTGCAAAGCATCTGTACAGTTAAAACCTTTACATTCCCTCCTCTTTTACTTATATATATAAAGATTGCACCCCCTTTGGCGCCTTCAGTGAATGCTTTACATCATACATATTCACTTACTGCAGATTGTGGGCCAGGGCCTTATACCGGAGTACATTGAAGCACAATCAGATTCAAGCATGTGTGCACAAATCACATATATTCCTATCCTAGCTCACCAAGGATAGCAAATAAGCTACTATGAGGAATCATGCTCTGTCAAAATTTAACAGACTTAACAAGCAAATCTATAAGGTCTTAATAGCGTGCATCTTTAAGACATGGTCGAAAAGCAGTAGATGGCAGCGCCACATCAACCTCCCAGAAAAACATCAATCCACCTCACATCCAGTGCAAACAGAATTTACAAGGCCATTTTTCACACTGAGTGTGTCTTTTCCTTTCACGTGGGAAAAGTCTCCCGTCATACACAGTCCCTACAAAATATGTTGAAAATTTTGAAAGCCTCTCACTTTTCTTCTCTGCACTTTCTGTTATTGAGATCTAGCAGATAAAACTTAAAAGCTAAGAGTAACCAAAGTGGACTGCCCGACATAAGTTCCTGTGAACCTTCAAAGCAAGGAAACGCTATAGCTTATTCCCCTACTGTGAATTAGCAGGTTTCAAATAATTTCCTGCTGGACAAAGTCAAAGATTAAGAATTTGAGGGCTCATATCCTAATTGTGAAACAACCAAAAATACACACCGGTGGTAACCCCTCATATTTAAATTGAGATTGACTTCATCTGTCAGACACAAAACAGTGAAAGCACCAGTAATATCGATGACAATTGCTTAGCTTAAATGATTTCATGCACTGCTCTTGACTTTCTAGAAGGAAATTTTTTTCAGAACGTTGGGGCTTTGGTGAAAGAACTGTGACATGCTCTCATTGTGGAGCTATAATGTTGTTTGGGGTAAAAGTGATAGAGTCCAAGAAATGGACCGAGTGTAGTCTTTGCTGTCAAGGACTCAAGGCGAACAAGTGATGTTCTCAATGCTGCCGGATGCCCTTGCATTTTTGCAACAACAATTTACTATTACAAGACTCAAGGAAAATACAAGGACATAAAATCATTGGGAGGAAAAATCATTTTCTATGAGAGGGGTCCTTATGTCTTTCATAGTACCGGAACTTTCATGAAATTGGTTCGCTACTACCGAAGCCCAAGAAACGGCCTTCATAATAAGGTGGATATCATGAGGAAGAGGGGACACAACAAGAATCCATATGTCAACACTAGAAAGCTTCTAGTCAATGCTAAATTCTATCAATCCCTCTTTGCCGATCCAAAAAACAAAATCTATCAATCCCTGTGCGAAAGTTTTCTGCAAGATCTGCGTACACAAATTTTGAACCAGCAGCATTGGTTGTAGGTGATGGGCCTAAAAGTGTTGAAAGTTAGGACATCATTGTTTGACAGTTAGATGGACAATTATAAGGAAGCATGTCCTTCCCACGTGCCACTTCAATATGCCTTACTCTTTTCTATGGGATGGATTGATGGTGCAGGTCTATAAGATTTACTTCAGGCTCAACCATCTCTCAAGAAGAGGGTGTCAAATGAGAGAATCCTATGCTTTTCGATTTCAGTTTCGAATTGAAGAAGGGGCACCTCTTCGGGTAGGAGTTTGTTCAAACAATTTGGTGATAGCTATGCAGCCATTGAGCAAGATCAACTTAATACTACCATATACCAGCAAAATATGTGATGTACTGAGTCATGGAGAGGTCTAGGGGATGATTAAATACTTAAACAAGTGTGTAAACAAAGTCCCCAATCGTGCAACTATTGTAATTGAGGACAATGTCATTAGGCCTAACAGTGATGGAAATGTCATTGTTCCAAAGAGGCTGATGAGGTTGAACAATATTTTGATTGTATTCTTGTAGATGTGTCTATGCAATTGAAGCTTCCTCTAAAAAAATTTAGTTTGAATTGGAAAAATAACATCCCTCAATTGAACTGTAACAATACCATCTACTAGGTGAACAATCTGTTGTAATTAAAGACTCTAAGAATCACCTAGCATTCCATCACTACAAAGTGGTTTAAAACACAGAGAGCGCCAGAGGACAATTTGTTAACCTATCACGAGTTTCCTAGGTCATGGGTCTTAGAAGACCAAAGCAATAACCAAATTCGAATTGTGTGAATTGGAAGGCTGGCTTTTGCACATCTGAAATCTGGCAAACACTACCGTACATGTATGCTGCTTACGAAGGTCCAAGGAGCAAAGTGCCATGAAGAAATAAGAACTATCAAAGGCACTACATACCAACAATCAAAGATACATGTCTTGCACTTGGGTTGCTTGATGATGATAACAAATAGGATACAGCTTTGACTGAAGCCTCAACTTAGGGCATCGGGTTAGAAATGACTGATTATATTTCCCTCAATTTCATGTTATTGGAAGTTACGAAATCACTTGAATTAGGAGACAATAATTAGATGGACCTCACTGATGATCTGCAGAATAGGGTAAGAAGGTTTGCTGGAGATGAAAAATGTTGGGATTTGTCAAAACTGAATGCAAGGCTTCCTAATTAGTACACTAGATCTAAGGGTAGGGTATGCGAAAGATATGAAATCCTAAGAATGTATTCACGCAATCTACTAAGAAATTCTTAAAAACTCAAGAAGGCAGCAAAACAAAAATTGAACAATCTACAAAATCAGTAAGAGATGGCCTCAACTGGTCAAAGGCCATCAGTATATTGCATACTCAACAAAATATGGATAGTAATAACTCTTGAAGATCCTAACCCTTGTAACACTTGGATGCTCATATGACGAGTTAATATTAGTAAAGACCTTAAATCAGCAAACAAATCGCAAAAAATGGAAAGTATAACAAAAAGACAACATGTGGAGGAAGATGCATATATCCCTCACGTGTGAAGAGAGAAAATGTCAAAAGTAGCACACGTTCTTAAGAGTATTGTGCATGACCATATGGTGATATACTACAAAATAAGACAAACAAACCCAACAAGGAAGACAAACAGTTCATAAAACCATGCAACACTTGCATACCCGGGATGACAGCAACAAAGACACAATTCTCTACATGGCTGAGCCAGATCGTTCCGCACTCTTCGATCATAGCAAGTTATGAAGCAACCAGACAACCCCAATAGAGCAAAAAACAACAGTGCCCCTGTAATCACCAATAGCAATAATGCGCATCAGATATATGGCCGGCATTGCGTAGGTAGGAAGTCAGCTGTCAACCATGCAAACAATATTTGCTATTTTTCTTCAAATTTGGGTGTAATAATCGCACTAGTTTGTTCCCAACTTTCTGTCTTGTCATTTATGCATCCGTGCTGACATGATCGTTGGAACATGGTGGAGAATCTATGTGTGCCGATTCGACCGTAGATTATTCATTGGTTTCCGCAACTTGTTGATATTCAATGCCTGATAATTCTGTTAAACCCTGGATCAATATGTGCCCGACGGAAACTCCTAGACAGAGGGATCGGGGTTGATCAATCAAGGCAAGGAGAGCATGTCATTGAACATCATGTCTCAACTTCATTTGACTCGGCAATAAGATCATTTTTCTTTTGCTCCATAATTTTGGTTATGAAACATTGCTTTATAGTATTAATAAACCAAGTTAACCTCTGATGCAAAATAATTCAGCCACACACAAGGTAACACTTGAATCATAAACCTTGTGAGGAACAAGTTCAGAAACCAAAGAAAATCACTAAAAGGAAATAAGCAGAATTACTCATTTAAAACAAGAAACTATTCGGTCGTGCCCTGCAATACAAGGAAGGTAAGACCATAATAGCAATGATAAGAACAACTAGCATTAACTGTGTAGCATTGACAAATTACAAAATGTACTAACACAAACAGATGACAAACTTCATCGCGCGATATCGAGAACTTTTAATAGAAGCTACAACTTTGACACTAGTAAACGCATGCCCACAGCATGCCAAAATTGTCTTTTCACTGTGGTTATTTTTATGCAACTTGAACGAATTTGTTAGCCATCCAGTACCACGGCATCACGAAGTCTACAGCATGAGAAACTTTACTTTCTGTTTAACTTTACTTATCGTTCAATGCAGGTGGTAGCCTAAGCTTTCCATGAAACCTAATCCATTTTTATACCTGAAATGTCTAATAATTCAAGTCTGTTCCAACCTTGAGTCACAAATGATAAAACTACTTTTTCAAAGCTTCTGTAGAATGTCAATGCATTGGGTGACTTTTCAGTCCAGAGAGTTGTGAAATGAGGTCTCAAGGAATTCGTGTTTGTGCAAAAGTAGATGCCTTACAGATCCGACACTTCATTTAGCAGTTCACCTTTCAAGCTAACAAATGTCCAATCATATTGTGGAGGTATAGTCAATCAGCAACATTTTTTAAATGAAAGCAAAATACAAAATACACTTTGTGTTCTGATAACAGTTACCATCTTCTCTTACAAAAAAAAGTAAATAATGACTTCAGAGGTTTACCACATATATAGTAGAAACTAAGTGCGCTATCAAAACCCCATGCAAGACGAAGCCAAAACTTCCGGTAGCCATCAATTAGATACACCAGATATGCCAAAGAAGCAATCACCTGATGCGAGGAATGTGAAGACATAAATATCAGGATATCATTCTTGCATTCCAATGGACAAGAAGAGAAAAAAAAAATGAGAAAGAACGTCCAACTAAAAGGACCAACGACCTACAAGCTGAACGGAGACAAATATGAAACAAATGTCTCTAGTCACAAAGAATCGAAATTTCAAGGTTCGCCATTTCCTATCAGCAAGAACATGGACTCTTAGATGATAAGGAGCCTTGCAGGTAGTGCAATGAGCAAAAGCGAAACCCTCCTGCAGAAAATGGAACCATTAGGCTAAATTTACAACACCCTTGTCTGACTATATATGATCAGACAAAAGAAACATAGTGCACCTATACTGAACATATCATGATTGCTTGAATAAGTCATTCAGAGACTGACAATGGATAACAATATTGCTAGCATATTAAAATAATAAAGTAAAAGAAGAACACGAACAGCAGAATAGAACACCAAGAGAATTGTATCACAACATATCTTCAGACCAATCAAAATCAACTAAATACTAAGAATGCCCATAATCAAAATCAGAATGCCCCCTCCTCCATGTTTCAAAAAACGAAAGAAAGAAAAAAGAAAAACAAAGAATGCCGATCTCCCAATTCATAATTTGAAATTGCTTCAAAAAGCGAAATGCAAGCATGGTAGACTGTTGTAAAGGAAAACGCTGCACAGTTTTCACACCATCTTCACAAGACCAAGTCAGCACTTTGACTGCAACACCAAAAAGGAACTAGCAAATTGATGATTTACCAGATGGTGACAATGTAGAGATAGATATTACAACTTCCACCATGGAATCTCCATGCATACACTTAAAAAGATTTACCGTGCATATTCTTGTAAGGTTTTGTCTTCTACAATATTAGTGTCTATAGTAGTGAATTGATGTATCTTATTTAGTTATGCACAAAAAAATACTGGTGAACCT
The DNA here is from genome assembly GCA_019656275.1 of Rhododendron kiyosumense. Taxonomy (NCBI): domain Eukaryota; kingdom Viridiplantae; phylum Streptophyta; class Magnoliopsida; order Ericales; family Ericaceae; genus Rhododendron; species Rhododendron kiyosumense. The sequence continues at coordinate 72,908 of BPLS01031996.1, read as the reverse complement.
GTTGTTTGTGGCACATGTAAATGTACTACGACAGAGCAAGTGCTACCACAAATTGACAAATATCACAATGAAATCGTATGAAGTTAAGACAGCATACGAACTTATATCAGAATGTTGTAGGGAATATAGTAAGTACAGAGTAAATGATATATGACCATGGCTAGGGCTGAGTCTCCACTACTTGCGTGTGCGTGTATCTTTATTTATTTGCCCGAAGAAAGGCTTAAACCAGTTTCAAGCAACGATTTTTTGCGTCTGACAACTTCCGTGCACTAGAGAATACAACCAAACAAAGAACAATGCAACAGGATATAGCCATTATGTAGCAGAAAAAAGCAAGAGAGATGACAATTATACCCTCACAGCTCGCCAATGATCCAGACATTGCCTGTGAACATACTTTGACGTTCCTTTGCACTTGCAAGGAGCAATAAAATCCCTACCTGAAGCAAAAAAGTGAAACCCATTACATCAGCCTAAAAGTGGTTTAACCATTTTTCTGAAACTGCAAAATATAGGCAACTAGTCATAATAATAACCAAAATTGCAAAGATGAAGCAAACCCAACATTGTTTAGTACTACTTAACTACACATACATAGCAATTTTTTGAGTTAAAACCGAATTTCAACTCTTATTCAATTTCTTTCACTAAGTATTGAAAGAAGTTGCGAATTATTTTACTCTGCAAAATCAATGCTAAGCACAACATTGTGATAACCTACATTACATCCCAACTTCAACAAGTTTTTTTTTTTAACAACCGGGTGTCTGAGCTAGCATGCGAGCACCTCGACTAATCCCGTGGCTCTAAAGTTAACAACCGGACAAACCTCCAGTAGTCCCAAGGTTTGGAAATTTTGGTCTTTCGTAAGATTCCACCTTGCGACCTCTTGGGGCAAGCCTTTCGTTGCTGTCTCATGCCACTTGGCCAAACCCCTTACGAAAGTATAACTGACATTACGTCCACGAACCAGCTAATTTTCAGACGATCAATTACTACTTGAAAATGAATTATCCATTTCCAAAACGGAAACTTAAAAAAAAAAAAAAAAAAAAAACTGAAATTCAAGAAAAGATGTCAATTTGCAAAACCTTAAAAGAGATTGACTGAATACGAACGAGTTTTACCATCAGTTTCAAGGCAAATTCGGCACTGAATTTGTTCGCCCGGACCGGCTTCGAGGTCGATCTCGTTGGGGTCGGTGATCGGAGGAGGGATGAGAGGGGCATGGTCGGCGCGATCGCCCATTGACTTCTGGAGAGAGAAATTGAGAGACAGAATTATAAGATTATTATTCAGTGAGGTTTTCTCAAATGAATTCGATAGAAATGAAGTTCATTTCATTTCACATGAACCCTAATATTGAATCCTCTTTCCTCTATTAAAATCCCCCAACAACCTCCATATCTGTGAGTATAAAAGTTCCTCTCTCTCTCTCTCTCTCTCTCCTCCCTTGAAGGAGACCCCGATGAGAACGAAGCGAAAAGTCTCTGCAGTGGGAAGAAAATAGTGGGATTGGGAAGAAGGCAACAACGTTCTTCATTTGACAACTGTATTATACGCCTTCCATCCTAATTTATTTGTATCAATTTTATTCTAACCGTATAAAAAAAAAATTACTATATCTTTAAAATAGTAATAACGTTTATATCCAATATGAATATTATTTAATAGATTTTTTTCTATAATCTCATATTTTTAAAATTACATAAAACATTATAAATTACAAGATATAATCAATTTAAAAAGGGCACGAACCCCCAAAAAGAACTATTAAATTAGGACGGAGGAAGTAGTAATTTACTTGACATGTATTTCCGAGTCCGACTCCTCTCCAATTCATAGGAAACTGAAGGATCCTCCAATTCTAATTTAATGGTTAAGATTATTTTAGTATCTTCAACCCCAAAATACATATGGTATTCTACGGGCACTCAATTACTCCCTGAATATTCCCCAATTATCATATATCACATTTCAAGTATCAATTTACCAGATTCTAAACATTAGTAAAATTTCATATCATAACTTTAATAACATGTGCAGATTCACATGGTTAATTAAAGAATTCCTTTTGCATTTTTTCTAAAATATTTTTTCTGTAAAAATTATCTTATGTTCAGTTAGTTACTCTTACAATTTCTTTTTAATTTTCATAGCTGAATCTTAATTTCAACTTTCTTACATACAAGAACAACTAAATCAATGAGCTCATGACACAATGCGAAGCACACATGAAAATACACTTGTATCAATAAAAAATATCTCATGAGTTACATAATAAGATAATATTAACAAAAAAAAAACCATAATGAAAAGAAAAAAAATATTGATATAATATTAATAAAAAAATCCTCATGAGCTATATGATATTGGTTGAAAAAAATCTTCATGAACTATATAATTTTTTTTTCCAGAGGAAGGTTTAATAAGGAGAGAAGACGACGTTCAAAAAAATTATAATGAATTTTTTGTAATAACTACGAAGATTAATGATTTTTTTCACTGTTCAAAAATAGGGAGGGAAGATGCTTAATGCTATGTTAAGTAATTGAGAAATTTTTGGAGAGTAATTAGGTGCCCGTAGAATAGTATATGTGTTTTGGGGCTTGAGTTACTAGGGTAATCTTGACCATTGAATTGGAATTGAAGATCCTTTAATTCCCTATGGATTAGAGAGGAGCTAGATCATGTATTTCCATGGTTAAAAAAACAAGCTTTGGAGTATTGTTTTCAAGAGGTGGATCGGCAAAATAAATTACGTATCCATAATGGCCTAACCAAAATTAAAATATTGTTAAAGTTTCTGTTCCGCTAAAAAAAATAAGTATTTACTTTTTGAATATATTGTAAAATGAAAAATAAGTACTTAAAAAATAAGAACCTAAGCCGCTTAGCAGAATGAGGCTTAAGTAATGTTTGATAAAAAAAAATTACTCACATTAGCATAATCAAATTAAACAACCTCTTAAGTCTGAACTAATAATCAAATTTTGACTTTTAAATAATTAAAACTAATGACTTTTTTCTCAATAACCAAATAATAGACCACATATATCTTCAATCAAATACATCTATCATTATATAAAAACTTGATCTTTCTTTCCTTCTCTCCCCCGCTCTTTATATTTCATCATGTTTCCAAAGTGCCTTTAAAAAAAAGATATTCCCAATGAATTATTTTAAAAAAATATTCCAAAAACTATTTTTTTTCAAAAAAAAAATTTGAAAATTGTTTTGTTTAAAAAAAACAGTTGTTCTTTTTTGACAAAAAAAAAAACAGTTGTTCTTAAAAAATGGAAATTGCTCTCTATTTCTTATAAACAGTTTTTATTAGTTTGAAAATTATTTTCTATGTTAGCCATTTTTGTTTTGAAATAACTGTTTTCCAAAATTATTTTTTTGAAAAAAATAATTTCAAATTTTGTTTATTATGTTCCAAAAGGTGATGTGACAAATTTTAATTGTTCAATTTTGATTATGTCATTGTATACCTCTATATTGTTAACTTTAGTAATCCCTTAAATAAAAAACCAAAAGGTGGTGTTGCAACTTTTGGTTATTTAATTTTGATTAAGCCCTTGTGAATACTCAGTTTACTGATAATATTATACTCGCTGATAAAGTTGAAAATTCTGGTCATGACACAAATCCAACACTAAATTAGAGTGTTGGGTTCGATTATTCTTTGACACAAACACAAATATGACATGGCCTATCAATACAAAAACCAATGGGTTGACCATAACCAATCTATGATGGATCTTGAGCTTCGGTTTCCAACGGCTTTTGAAGAAGGCTGCGGCGGTAGGTTCTCAGCAACAGCGTGGTAATGGTGGCGGCGGCAGAGATGGCAACGTTGACGGAAATGGTACTTCGGCAATCCAAAATCCAATCTTGAGTGAACTACGTTGGTTTTTCACTACTGTTGCTATTCTTGTGGCTTTTTAGTTAAATTTTGATATTTTAGCTGTGTTTCTTATTGATTTTTTGTTTTTTTGCGTTGTATTTCGATAAAGTCACTTTTGAACTATGTAATCGTTTTTCTAATTTCTATATATTTACATCTGGCGTTTTCTCGACAATACTCACCTTTTTTTTTTATTCCGTTTTGATTTGAGACCTCTCTCTCTAGATCCGACAATGGAGAAGTTTTTTGGTGTCAGGTGGGTAGATCCCACGTGGTACCCGCTCAGCATATCCGGGCCGTCCAGTACACTTTTGGACGGCAAAGATTGAAACTCTCTCTCTTCTCTCACCCCAACACTTTCTCCTTTTTCTCTCTCCAAGTCCGAACCGTCCAAAAACACAATGGACGGTTTGGATGCGCCGAGCAGACTCCGCATGTTACCCACCCGGCTCTGAAAATTTTTGCGCGACGATGAAGCAACCCCTATCTCCAAAAATCACTTTTAACTTTATCAAGTAGGAGTATCGATCAATTGTTCTCTTCCGCAAAACCACAATTGGCTTGATCATTATGATCAATTGTTTTCTATCAAAAAATCATTGTCTATCGCTTTCTTCCAGTTTTATAACTTTTTCGTTTAATCAGTGATCCATAAAAAAATAACAAAGAGTAATGATGGGCTTAACGTGACGGTGAATTATTGATCCAATTTATTCTCTCCCATTAATTATTAGTATCAAATTTCTGTCTTTAACGTTTCTTGATTCTAATTGTTTCCGAGAAAAGTGAATTTCTTTATCAAAACGCTAAAAACTAACCAATTAAGATATAATCTCTTAGTTTACTTTTTTTCCCTTACTAAAGTTTTTAGTGGTTTTGTTTTCATACTTACACCCATTTTGGCCTAAATAGTCCGTCTGTTTTGAATTATGTTTATCTTTAGCGAACTGTTTGAAAATTTTGATCATATTTTTTTTACCTTTTAGATCTTTTTTTTACCTTTTAGATCATTCTTGTCGATACGAACCAATAATCCAAATAAAAATTCATGAAAAACTAACAAATGCAATTTTTTTTAATAAAGACAAGGCCAAAATAGATGATCTTCTGTTTTCTCAAAAATATTTTCATCCCTAGACTGAGTTTAGTTTTCACTTCTCATAATCCCCAATATTTTTCTACCCTTTCTATTGACTGAGAGGGCATTTCTACTAAATTATGGAGTATAAATTAAATGAACTAAAGCCCAAGTTTAACCAGATACTTATTTGAGGTGGCAGAACGGAGCTCTGTTCATGTCTGTTTGCACGTTCCGTGGGTTGAAGCAATTATCTGGTATTTTATGGTTGAAGTAATATGCGGTAGTATTGTACCCAGGCAAAAATATCTTGATACATCCATCATTATGCAGAATCGTGGGTTCGGTAATCCTTAATTTTTCCTTGTTATTATTATACACAAGATGATGTTTTATAAATGAAAAGTCAACAAGGCTAATATTTCCTTTTCTTTTCTTTATCGAAGTTGAGTTGTCTACTGACTCAAAAGTGTTTCCATTTCGAAGAACAGGATCGTCGGAAGGAAGTGATCGAACTAATTGCCAGTCAATCCCGTCGGCCAGAAGAGAAGCAGGTGTGCACCAAATTTCGAAGAACAGGATCGTCGGAAGGAAGTGATCGAGCTAATTGCCAGTCAATCCGGCTGGGCAGAAGAGAAGGTGTGCACCAAAATAGTACAGATTAATCATTAAAGCAAGTGTGCACCAAAATAGTACAGATCGTCGGAAGCTCAGTCAATCTGTAAAATTGTACAGATTTTTCTTTTTCCTTTTCGCTCCAATGAAAGTCAAGTTCTTCATGTGGAGACATGTATTCAGAACATTGCACCGGCAGATGACGCGCGCTGGCTCAGAAACATATATCCCAGTATATAGGGATTATGCCCCGTTTGTGGTTTAAGCCCAGAAACAACCTCGCTCACATATGCTGTTTTAACTATGATAAAAGCAAGAAGAGGTTGCTTTCACCTTTCTGGTTGGGGAAAATGACAGCCCATAATGTATTTTGATAATTAATAACCACCATGGACAAGTTAAGAACATTTGTTAATACTAAAAATGTCCTTTCCGGGTATTAATTATCAAAATATGTCTTTGGCCGTCATTTTCCCTTCCGGTTGAGACCTGAGGAGTTAGAGAAGATTCAAATTATGGGTAACAAAGGGCACGGGGAAAATCGGTGGGAAGGATTGGGTTTGTTTGCGGTATTTTGTTGGAGGTTTTGGAAGTCAAGGAATGATTGGGTTTCCAATAACCGTATGTTTTGATGAAGTACAGATCTGTGCAGAAGCAGTGGAGGAATAATATCACGAGTTCGCCCAAAGCTTCAATGGCTAAGAGGGAGGGAGATTGAGTGCGGGCAGCCACGGTTGAGCAGAGATGGACAATACCCAATGCTGGATGTCTTAAAGTTAATGGTAGACAAGGAGGTGTTGGTTTTGTTGTTCGCTATTACACGGGGCGTATTCAAAGCATGGGAGCTTTCCCTGTTTCAAGAGCACAGTCTGCATAAATGGTTGAGGCTATTGGCTTCTGATTAGTGGCGGCAGAGTCGATCATGGGTAATGTGGACAGGCAATATAATCATGGAAGGGGATGCACAAGGAGTAGTTAGAATGCTTGAAAGGGTTAGTTACCCAAGCCAAAGATAATATGGGAGTCCTCCTCGCAGATACAATGGCATGGGGACGAAACTTACATCAGTCAAAACCCTCATCCTTTCTTGTAGCTTCTGTCATGTCTTCTCGACTAGAGATGAGACAACCTTTGAAAAGTTGAAAGTGATTTCGTATAGCGTTGCAAGGATACCAAAGAACATAGTTAAAACCAGAGCCACAATGAGAAACCATATAACAAAATGGGATCATAAGCAGCTTTTCACCCAATGCATGATAGATCACCAGAATAACGCAACTCTATGTTGCGGTGGTTAACAAAACAATCATACAGTCACTTCAACGGTCTGGATTTCCCCATCCTCATCCTTCCCCTTCTTCAACGAACCCTAAGCATTCAACGGAAAAGAAAAAAGGTAAAACTGATCAGAAACTTCAATCTAGGACCAATAACCATTCTCTCACAATTTACAAACTTCCCAGACAATAAACAACAGCCATGCTTTGAATGTGCAGTATAATTGGAAAAACTCTGTTGGTCTATGCATCGTGCCCAAAGGAAGAGGCAATCAATATCAAGGAAGCACACATCTGCTTTTTGCCCGGCTTTTCGCTCAGTCCAAATATTTTGTACTCAGTATTGGCAGGATTGGTCTTTATCCTCAAATTCTTCAGGGTCCGTTTCGCCAATATAAACAATTAACCATAGGTTCAACATATTTAAGCAAACAGAAATTATCTAAACAAGATGAGATAAAACCACAGCAACAACCATAAGGCAAAATATTGCTACCTTTGCCCAATCAATTGGGAAGGGGTCTTTCACATTCTGGTTTGCAATAAGGAAATCCACAACCGGCCCAGGATGAATTATCGTGGTTGTAAAAACATCTGAAAGTCAAGAGGGAAGATTGGTGATGAAATTACATAATTGGTCAAGAAAGAGCATAGAATGTGATTGCTGTCCAAATGTACCTATGTTTAGAGACAATCCACCCTGCGTAGTCCTGGAACTAGAGTGGAAGCCCCTGCAGCCCAGAATGCCACCTCTGACGTCTACGAAATTCTTTGGGTCATTGTGAAAAAATGACTGGTGAACAAGGAGGCAGCCCCTGCAATGTGCCACGTTAAGTTAAATGAATATCCAAAGCCATGCAAAATTTGAGAGGATATGAAGATGAATTACTGGTGAACAAGGAGACATCATGTTGTCTCAAAATGATGTCCAGAACTCAGCTTCGTGAGAGTTCTCTGATTCTTGACCCCGAAGTGCATTGGCAATTGACTGCATTGGGATTTTGGCTGCAAAGCTAATCTCCACCTTAAACGTCTTAAGAGTTGTATGGTCTCCGTTGTCTTTTTCGATCATCGTTGGGGCTTCCAGGGCTTTGATTACTGTTGTTCCTGGAAATAAAAATGTGTAAAATAATAGAAAGTTAAGTACAGAAAACATACGCTGTAATGGAAGAAGTCACCATTAATGTTTGTGACAGTTACTTTAAAGTGATTGGTCAGTATAGGAATTTTATTCCTCTTAGATCCAAAACCACGTCTCCCTATAGGGACGTGCACCACTTTTTTCTTAGCTGGTTCAAAAACCTGCTCCGGCTCAACATTCGGTGGAACAGGAGGGAGCGGTGCAAAGGCTCTGATGCACTGTTTCCTGCACCATTTCCTACGCCGTTTCCCGCACCGTGTCCTACACCATTTCCCTCATGGGAATCCGTTCCCCTCATACAAGAAGCGCTGGAGTGTTTCATAAATTCGTAACTGCAAATGGTCCACATATTTCAGAAAATTAACCAAATAAAACCTAAAGACAATGGATACATGATACTTCCCATTCCGTTAGACCCACAACCGTCCTTGATTGATCAAAAACTACAGTCAACATCCTAACTCCGTCCATGGAAACATTTTAGAAAGAGATACAATAAAGATGTAACTGCTGCAAAAGAGTGAGATCAATTGATGCTGAAGATGGGGAAATGCAGAAGAGATCGACAAGTGCTGAAGGGAAGACATAGACGAGATCAAGTGAGGGCACCGACTTTTTCCTCTTTAGCTTTGGAGGGACGTGCCAAATACAGAAATACAAAAGGGGGAAATTGTTTTTGGCTTGCGGTCTTTAACAATAACTACGCTATTTTATGGTGAAGTGCAAAGATTTTGAAAATCTAAGATATTGATCTGGCTCCCCTCAGGCGGCAACCCTTAAAATCAGTAAAAGCAGGGTTTTGCATAAAGGGCGGGGGGAAGAAATGTGGGAAAATGTCACTTTTTTAGTAGTGAAGCCCTTGAGCCCAATGAGGAAGACATTTGGTTCCTAACCTTTTTAATCTTGAGATAGCTTAACTGTCATACACAAGAACAACTGGAAATCAGCTCACAAGGAAAGTATTATTTTCTCTTTGGTTCGCGGATGGGGACTCTTAGAAGAGTATTTGGATCCAAAATACGTTTCTAGACGAAGGTTGTCGCTATCTGCAGCAACGGTGTCACAAAGCTTTGGATTCATCTAATCAGCTAAGCCTCAAATCCTAGGACAAGGAACAGTTTAATAATTGAATTTTCCAAAAACATTCCTCACTTGTTTTCTATTCCGGAGTGATGGCCCAAACATTAGTCTGTTCACTGTTCAGCATCGCATCGCATTCATTTTGGTTACAATGAACCCTTAATTCATTAACAAAAGGATAACTCATCAAGAATCTTTCATGGAAAGAACCTAGCTTTCACTGCAAATATGTTTTTTACAATGGTATTTGAAAGAGAAACAATGATAAAAGTTGCCCTTTCCCCATAACCATGTCCTCCTTGAAGTGCAATTGAATCCTAAGAGTCAGGCTACAAACCAACTAACACTGACTAAATCTCTTCCTTTTCCTTGTGTCCAATCTTGAAACTATCAATTGTATGAAGCAATCATGCACCTCGTTGTAGACACCTTATTTTAGACCGTCCAGATTAGTTTACTTATGGTCTTTGATTCCCTAATGATGAATACGGTCAAGAACATCCCGAGATTGTTAGTTTGTTTGAGCTTTGAGCGTCCTAAACCTCATTCAAACACCTTTTCAAACTCTTCAAACCAGAACTAAAAGGTCTCAGCAAAACCCCATTTGCATACGCTAGTATCATACTGGTGTGCGTTGGTCATAGACCTGGACAGGGGTAGTTCGGTTACACGTGTCGTTCGGCGGAGGTCCGTCAGACCAATTGACAATTCTGCAGAAGTGCGTATCCCAACCGAGCCATATCGTTCGGCAGAGCCCTTATCCACCGAACCACCCCTGCTCCCTGACTTGAAGAGGAAGTCATGAAGAGTTGGGTAGGAGTGGCAGGTGGCGTGATTCGGTTTCCTTAATTACACGAGCAAATCGTGGGGATTATTAGAGCTGTGATTGCGGACCTGATTTGGTGCCATGATTGAGGAGCCGATCATGGAGGGCGTGATGCATGTACGTGGGTTGGTCTCCACGTTTCCTCTACCTATAAAAGGAGCAATCTCCCTAGAGATGAAGGTGATTGAATTCCTACCCTCTAAAACCCTAAACATTACTATGAGAGCTCTTCTTCCCTCATACTTATTTGACCGTCGAAGTGCCTATCCAAGACTCCCACGATCCGGGTTTGGGCACTAACACGGGTGTTACTTGTGCAGAACTCATCCTCATCCAAGACACATCAACCTAGCCACCTTACTACCTAAGGTTCGACCGGAGAAAGCTCAGCACCACATACACTGATCAAGCAATAAAGGGTTTGAACAAAACCCTTAAAACCCTTTCTCTCTCTTTGTTTGTATTACAAATATGTATGCACCTAATGGGGATTTGTTTGATTTGAATTTTTGTTGTTTCCTCTACTTGCCTTGCTGGCTAATCAACGAAACGCCCATCAGAGTGACATTGCGATGTACCCATTTAGTAATTTAACAGAGTGTATGGCGGGAGGGAAATAGATAACAAGAGGACAAATGAATAGATTGTGAAAATGGAGGTTTTTCCGCCAGCGAAAGCTCGAGGAGGAGGTGATCAGGGAAATGTTGTGGAAAGGGAGATGTTTTTTATACCGCGGGTTGGATTGGAACTGTCTTTGGTGGATTCTCTACTACGACGTGATATATCGGGAGTTCCACTACCCCTAGTAGAATAGATGGGTTTAGGGATAGAATTTGGGACCGAATAGGGGTGGGATTGATGGGAGGTTGTTGTTGGCGGGTCCGCTAGACAATGGGGGTTTATGAGGTTTTCATCTTCAGGTGCATCTGAGATTGTTAACAGAATGTCTTTCACCTCATGCCGATTGATTGTGAGGGGTGGAACAACATTTTTGCTCCTTTCATAAGGTTATTTTCGCACGCAAAACATGCGTCACTTATCTTCCATCGAAAGAGTTAACTCTCCCGTTAACGATTGGATGAAATAGATTGCAATTAGAATTAGGAGGTTGAGGGACAAAAAACAGTGTTTACTATTTAGTCTATTAGAGAATGGAGCGGTTCAATGGATAATTATTTAGACACGTAAAAAAACACCATAAATCTCAATCATATAATTCCCGATCAAATTTTTATGATCCGAACCGTTTAATGTGTGCAGAATATGAATTTAAAGGTGCTCGCGAGAAATTAGCAAAACAAAATAACCGGGAAGTGCTTGTTTTAAACAGTTTTTAATTGAATCGTTCATTCAAACTAAGCTAAAAACTGCTCGGATCAAACTCTTTTTAGTCAATTTTTTTGTTAATTTCTTGCGGGTACCCTTGAAATCACGCTCTGATCACATTGAGGGCTCGGATCATCAAAATTTGATTGGAAACTATGTGATTGAAATTTGAGGTATTTTTTTAGGTGTTTAAATAGGTGTCCATTGAACCGTCCTGATCAGAGAAAATGGATTAGAGAAAATAAATAAAAGCGACAACTCAAAGATAACACTACGCATTGCCAGTATATATCGACTCTATGTAGAGTGTATCTAATTCTTAGCCAATTTTCCCTCCACGGCCCACGCTTCCCATCTCCAATGGCGAAAAAGAACAAGACGACCAAGCAGCAGCAAAAGCTGACCAAGAAACAGCCACAGCAGCCGGCCACCAAAATCGACAAGAAGAAGAAGAAGACAACCCCGAAGAAGAAGAAGCTCCAAAAGAAGCAGACCCCGTTCGATTTCGACTCGGACTCCGACTCACTCGACGCCGACGATTCAGACGACATCCAGAGCCTCCTCGAGCCCTACACCAAGGACCAGCTCGTCGACCTCGTCGTCTCCGCCGCTCTGGACGACCCCGAACTCCTCGGCCGCATCCACGCCGCGGCCGACGCCGACGTCACCCACCGCAAGATCTTTGTGTACGGCCTCGGCTGGGACACCACCCGCGAGGCCCTGGCCTTGGCCTTCCAGCCCCACGGCGACATCGACGAGTGCAACGTCATCACCGATCGCAATACGGGCAAGGCCAAGGGCTACGGCTTCGTCCTTTTTAAAACGAGGCAGGGCGCGATTAGGGCTTTGAAGGAGCCGAAAAAGGTGGTAGGGAACAAAACGGCGTCGTGCCAGTTGGCCTCGGCTGGGCCCGCGCCGGGGGCGGGGGCGGGGCATGACGCGGGGGGGAGGAAGATCTACGTGAGTGGCGTGCCGGCCGAGGCCAGTGCGGAGAAATTGAAGATGTTTTTCGCGAAATTCGGCGAGATTGAGGAGGGGCCGATAGGGTTCGACACGCACACGGGGAAATCGCGTGGTTTTGCTCTGTTTGTGTATAAAACCCTAGAAGGGGCCAAGAAGGCACTTTCAGAGCCCTACAAGTTGTTCGAGGGGAGCCAGTTGCAGTGCCAGAAGGCCGCGGACGGGAAGAACAAGGCTGTGGCTGCGGCGCCTGCGCCGCCGGTGTTGGCGGCCGCACCGCAGAACGTGGCGTTGTTTGGTCAGAATCCTTATTTGAACCCTAGTTTTAACCCTAATTTGGGTTTGGGTTTGGGTTTGTTTAGTCAGAACCCTAGTTTTAACCCTAGTTTGGGGTTGTATGGTCAGTATCCTAGTTTGGCGATGGGTATGGGGGGTTATGGAGGGATAGGGTCTAGTGGCCCAATGCAGATGGGTAATTTTGGTGGGGGTCAGCAGTCTGTGCTGGGTGCGTATGGGTCCGGTGGCCCTATGCAGATGGGTATGCAGTATGCCTACCCAAGCTCACAAATCGGACAGGCATCGTCGGCGTTGCCTGCGAAAACTCCCGGGGCTGGTGGGTCTTTCAGCAGGTACTCATCGTAGTTGTGGTATGATCTATTTACTGCCTATTCTTACCATTTGAAGTTTACTGATTTTTGTGTTTGGGTCCAGCATCTGGGTTTTTATGCAAGATGTTTATGAATTTTTGGTAGGGGTAACGTAATTTAGCGTCTGCTGTGCACTTTTAGGCTGTGTTCGGGTCAATGGAACCATACTGGAAGTGAATGATTGTTCCCATTGGATGCTTATTGTGACGGTTGGTGACGGAATGTGCATTACAAATTGTACATCATTTACCGAAATAGGTGAATGGCCATTCCGTTGCTTCCCAATAACTATTCCAAGGAAACAAGCACTGCCTTAATTGTTAGTATTTGTATTGAATTGATTTTTCATCATGTTTTGAATTGATTTTTTCATTTGTAGCTGATACGTAACTAGTATATTGACTTTCTATCTTATATGCTCTCTTTGCAGTAATTTGTATTGTCTCTGCTCTTTTGGAATTTGGAGGTTATTCTTATATTTGAATGCTTGTGGTTTTTGTCCCCATTTTTGGTCTATATACACTTATGCTACGGCAAATTTGTGATTTTATGTATCCTGCTATTAAGGAGCCACCCTTGAGTTGCACTCTTAATATCAGACACTTGGTGGGATAATAGTTTTTTTTTTCCTGAATTTGTTTGCTTATATGTAGAGGCTAGAGCATATTCTATGTAGAATGAACCAGTTTGAAATGCATAGTTTGGAGGGTATTCTTATATTTGAAATGCATAGTTTCATATACTATTTATGACAGCAAAATGCCTCTTCTCTTCAATCAATGAGTGAGTTCATTAGTCCTTAAAATGCTTTCCTCCACATCATGTATTTCTCCTGTGCATTGCTACCTTGCGAACTTTTGTTCTTGCTTTTGTTTTGTGACTTCAGCTAGAGACTTTGATTTCCCTTGTAGTGAGTATTGTTTTTTGTCTGTTTGAGTTGAATGATACCAAGATCAAATGTACATTATCAGTATATTTATTTTTCTCAAGTATCGCAGCTATCAATGCAAGCCCATATTTCCAACCTATCATTGCAACTTCCTGGCGGTCTTACTCCATAATCCACCCCTTTGGCCATGTAGACTTGGCCATGTAGACAGAACTCCATCCAATGCTTGTGATTTATGTAAGAGCGTGTGTTTTCCAACCCAATATTACCTTGTGTAGTTTTTTTTATTGACATAGGAGTTAATTGTGAGCCAACTTTTACTTCCTTGAAAGGGCTTGCCAAACTGAGTTTGTATTGTTGGATTCGCAAGAGTTGTGTGCAAGAAATTTGTAGGTACTCTAATTGTACTCCGGGTGCCTACGTGTCATATAGCTTCTTCAAATTTTCTTGGAATTGCTGTGAAAAATGTTGAAGACCCTAGGGATGCCATGGATTCGTGGAACTACCCTAGTTTACTGCAAGTTAGTTTCCTTGCGGGAGTTGGATTTTTTTTGCTTAACGTATGATATACTTTAAAGGATTTTCTTTCTCCACTGAGGCCAATCATTGGTTTTTGATGTATTGTGCGACTTTTTCAATCATGCGCTCCCTATTTGCAGATGAAGTGCAGGTCTGCTTCAGGATCTATGTTCATGAACTTTTGGAGAATGACTACCTAAGGGCAGATTGTTGGTCAACTGCATGGTTGTGGAAGTTTTACCTTCAACTAGACTAGAATCTTATTATTTGGCCAAGCTTACCAAGAACTAATTAGACAGTTTTTCTATCTTGTGGTATTACATTTGGATTTGAAGACTTTTGTTTATTCTTTAAGATATTTTGTTATGCTCTTAATTTTACCCACCTTTTTTTTTTTTTTCTTCCCGTTTATTTGTTTTCTTTTGCCTTTCCTTCCAGGATATGCACATGTCTGATGGCTTAGCATTTTTGCTTATTTCTTTCTTATTGTTTCCTATACACACGTTAGTTGTTGCTTATACTTCATTAAGGAGGACTATGAGTTGTTATGTGATATTGGTTTTCTTCTTAATTTCATGTGCTTTGTGCATAGGCACCTCTTTAATCTTATGATAGTTTTCATTGAGCAGTATCCTAGTTATTTCTCTGGTTCTTATTAGATTTTGTGTGCTTTGCTGCTCAATAATGTTTCAATTGACCCCCAATGCAGCTTTTTTTCTTCTCTCATTTGATTCTTTTGTAATCTTCTTACATTTCCCCCCTGGCATTGACTTCTCATGGATTTTAAGGTTAAACTCTTGAGCTATTTTCGCTTCCTTCAATTTCAGAAGTTTTGCAGTTTTTGCTCATGAAAAATTTTATGGGGACCACTTTCCTAAGTTGTTAGACTGGAGTGTCTTTCTTCATCTGCCAGAAGAAAGGAATCACTTTTTGAAGGCTTGTTTTTGTTGACTTAAACTTTGTTACTTAATTAGCTTAAAACCTTAAAACTCAAATTATCACTTTCATTGGTCTCTCTCTCTCTCTCTCTCTCTCTCTCTCTCTCTCTCTCTCTCTCTACTTCTAGTACCTGTAATATAGGTATTAGTGAGTCCCTATCAACTGGAGAGAAGCCATAGCCTATCTATTTGGGTTGAGTCGGTTGACAATGCCAGAATTCTTATGTTTTATAACTTCTTCATTTCTATATGGCTAAGCTTATTATGCAGCTATTTTTTGGGTACTAATTAACCATTTTAATGGTCATAGTGTGTTGAGTCTGTGACGTTAATAGCAACACTATGCAGTATGAAATCAAGTTTTTGGGCGCATGAATTTGCCTATGTTTTCCCAGAGTTGTTTCTATGCTTATCTATTTTCTGGTTGTAAAAGCATAAGTCTTTTTGTTTGGTAAATAATCCTATGTCGCTATGATTGCCCTTCTTGGTATCTTGGTCCATACTTTTTGCTTATTTTCAGCTGTTATAAATTTCTGTCTTGTGTTTTTTCTTGTTACCTTTGCATTTGTTTGTGCTTGTGTATGTCCGAAGGTTAGATAGTGTTAAAAGGACAGTTATCCCATCATGGACCTTTCTATCTTTCCTTTTTTTTTTTTTCCCGTCGTTTTGGCGCATTTTGTTCTTTACTTTCTTTGTCTTCTATTGCACATGCCTGAATAAAATGGAAGATAGAGTCTTTGACGAGGTTGATCGAGGCACATGGAGTACAAGTGTACAACGCTTAAGAGAATACTAGGAAGTAAATGAATGCAAAAGGGATTTCTTCGTTTCGAGTAATTTGTTTTGGATCTTACTCGTGAAACATGATTTTTCTGGGATTTCTTGAGTTCTTAGGAAGATTGATGTATTTGGGAGTGTTAGCAATTCTTTAGTGCTTTTTGTTAGATAAGTAACAGAAAGACCCAAAGAATTTGAGATGCATTCAGTTGAGGTCCTCTTGGAGGCTTTAGCCTTTAAGTCAATCAATTAACGAGGCTTGTACAGACGATTTAACATCTTGAGAGTAGAGACTTGAAAGATTTGTGAAGCCTCTCCGAGTATGAAATGGGTGAATTAGCTTCTCGTGGACGAGAAAGGGAAAGTTTCTCACCTTTAGAGTTCCTTTCATAACACACCTCCCTCTAGGTTCTGGCTTATGGAGTTTTGGACCCTCTTTGTGCGGGCAAGATTCTTGTCACTTCAGGCATAGAGTTTCGTGGGAATGCTGCCTATTGCTTTTCATGACATCTTAAGATTTCTAAATGTACTTTGTAATCAGGTGCTAGTGTCGTATATAGGTAGTTTTGGTTCTTAGCATTTCAATGGTACCTTGAACTATTTGCCACTAGTTTGGGTAAGGAGTGCTAGAAAAAATTGCTCTTATGTTGCTGTGTGTCGGTTGAGTCCAATCAAGTTCAATAGATGGTGTTTGAGAGACCACTTCTTTCCTTTGTATTTATTTGCGCTCGGAGATGGAAACCCATGTCGAATGCACTAAAACATTGTGGTATGGTGTGCAAGAAAGAGGTGTACATTGATTTGGGAGCCCATACGATCATGACTTCCTCTCTTTTATGTGGTTGAACAACACTCTAGTTAAAGTTTGAATTTTATTCCGAGTGTCTTGGGCTATATATCTTGTCCCTGTTTGGCTGAAGACCATAATTTTGGTGTCTTCACGTTGAATATTGAGATGTTTGTAGCATTAAAGACGTAGTTATATTCTTGTGGAACCTCAATATCCACGGGCTTATTAGTTGAATGGCAATTGGCACATTCAGAATGTTGTGAGACAGTTCGGTCTCTATCCGGTGTAGGGTGCCTCATTCTTCAACATGCACACTGTCAGAGCCCTTGAGTACCTTTTGCAACATGTAGGTGAATTGTGGCTAGCACATAGGCTGTTCAATGACGATGGCAAACGAAATCGATTGATAGTTTGGGTAAACTACATGTAGATTATAATGTTGTCCACAAGCTGTTATTCATTCCTGCTTTTTCTGATGCATAATTGTTATACTAGTGATACGGGGATTTTACCTTCAATTATGTCTGCAACCTACTTTTCTGTGGAAATGTCAGCAAGGTTTTAGATGTCTTCGTTTGAAATGCCCAGTGTATAAGTATTCGTGAATTCCTGTCAACTTGAGAGAAGCCTTTAGCCTAACCATTTGGGTTGTCGTTTCTTTGTAACAATTTCAAAGATTAATAAAATTTTTGCCTTTCAAAAAAAAGAAAAAAATTTGGATGGTCAATGCCACAATTCTAATATTTTTTTCCGTTCTTCATACATTATACTTTAATAATATGCTTTTCCGGGAACAAAAATATTAAACTATGCCCATTGACCATTTTAATGAGCTTAGTGTGTTTAGCTGCTAAAGAAAAGTAATTATTCAAAGTTTGGGAGTATTGCCATGTGGTATTCCGGATCACTTTATAACCACATTTTTGTAAAGTTCATACGCTTAGTGGTAGACACCACCGGAATGTGTGGTTGTAAAGTGATTGGAGTACCATGTGACGGTACTTCCGAACTAATGTATAATTTCACATGTCTCTCACTTTGGTAGAGAAAAATTGATTGAGATGGAAGAGAAGATATTGCTATGGTTCACATTTTTCGACACCCATGGAAGAGAAGATTCATCCATTAGTTTATTTTAAGGCCTAAATACAAATCTTGTCATTGAATTATCTTCGAAAGGACTGTGGAAATACCATGGATGGAAATCAAGTTTAGAAACAGCCTTCATGCAAAGAGCTTTCTTTACTTTTTCCCGACAGCCACTAAAAATGTAAAATTCAAAAAATAAAAATAAAAGAGGTTCTCCCAAATTCTTGAAACCGAATTGAACAAGATAAATAAAATCCCCCATTTATTGATATGGTTTGTTCAGCTTTTCATTTTGTATATATTTCAGTAAGGAGAGAAATTAATCCGGTTTGTTCTCCTACACATTGTACATATTTTAAGAGAGAGAGAGAAGCTGGCGGATCAAAAAAAAAGAGAGAAGCCGGATCCTAATATTATATCACAATGATTTCTCTGCTACGTATATTTTTCTGTCTTGCATTTTTTGTTGTTAATTTATGCTTGTGTATATCCGAAGGGTACAACTTATAGCATGTGCAACAGCCTTGCAAAAAAGGCATTTTAGTCATTTTATCGAGCCAAAATCAAGAAACCCTAAATAAACCCTTATTGGAGAGGTGTTTTCATTTTGCTACAATACCTCTCTACATATACCTACTAGCTATTGTTCACAGACTAATGTTTTGTTTAGTGTTTCTCACCGTGGAATTAGTAGTTTGTATTACTTGATAGAGATAAAGAGAGCATTGTTAAAGTGTCATTAAAGCAAAATTTGAGCATCCTCAATGCAATTCTAAAATGGCTCCTAGGAGAGAGACTTTAATATTTAGCAAACCATTTGCTTAATTGTTGCTTTCAATGGGCTTCCCAAACAAGTTCCTAAACCACGACTCTTTTAACACATTTGTTAAATTTAGGTAGCATTGTAGTTAGCTCTAAGTGAGACTCAAGGTCTTTAAATATTTCAGTATTGTGGAATTTACAAAAGATTAGGGTCTTGTTAACAACTATGTGCTTTGCGAATCAAAGGTATCAAGAACAAGGCACAAAATAGAGAATGCTCTTGCTAGTTCATTGAGTGCACATAGACTCTAAATTAACAAGTTTTTATCAGTGAAATTTGGACCCACTTATGCTTATGTGGGCATTTTTAGATTCAATTTAGGAGCTATTTGCAGAGAGTGCATTGAGGATGCTCAAGTAAACTAAAATTCACATTTTTTTTGTTATCCTTGCTGCACATGCTCTTAGATTGTGTTAAAAAGGATAGTTATCTCGGATCATGGACCTTTCTTTCTTTGCTTTCCTTTTTTGCCACCTCGTTCTGTCACATTTTTCTATCTTACTAATTCCTTTATCTTCTTCTGCACATGCCTGAATGAAATGGAAGATAGGGAGCCTTTGACGAGGTTGATCCATTCGAAATGGCACATGGAGTATAACGCTTTGGAGAATGCTTATTAAGTAAATGAATTCAAAAGCGATTTCTTAGTTTCGAAGAAAAATATATGGCTATTACTTGAGAGACATGATTTTTTGGGATTGCTCAAGTGTTTAAGAAGATTGCTCTCTCTGGAGTGTTAGCCATTATATGTGCAACGGAAAGACTAGCAATTCTATCTTATATGGAGGATAGAGAAGAAGGTGCAACAAGTATTTATTATGACAGAATGTTAGTCATAGCAACAAGTAAAATGAAAATTCCAATCTTCAATAGCAAAACAAAACATATCGAACCTTGACATCACTTTAGACATGGCACAGAGAGGAGGAATCTAACTAGGGTTTGTCAATACCAAGGAGCAACTTGCAGATATAATGACCAAAGCAATAGCAGGAGAAATTTCCACAGTGGTAAGAATGCATGAGGATTACATATTCAGAGGGATGTTAAGTTATAATTTGTAATGTAGAAGTTAAGCCCAAAGAGGAGTCCAAATACAAGAGAAGTCCAAAGTTGTAAAGTCCAAGATGGAGTAGCTTCTAAAGATTTATAAATATCTAGCTTTTACAAGAAGCCTACTTGTAATATCTGGATAGTATCATTGAAATATCCAAATACTTATCTCATGAAAAAATATTTGACCAAATGTTCCTACACAGCCTTGGTCTAATTTGATTGTGTTGTAACTAAATTATAGGATAATTGCTTGTTCCTTTGTGTTTTTATTGAATTTAAAACTTACCATGTTTGTTGTGGATTTATTGAAGACGATTAAGAAACGAAAATTGTCAGAATCTAACAACAACAATAATGCGCCACGAAAACAATCCAGAACAAGTTCAAATGGGCATGATTTCACAACAGTAGCACAATAGATATGATGTTTTCAGAGCTGAAACAGCGACCTAATCCCTCTAGAAAAAAATGCACCAACCCCTTTGGCCTTGCATTATGACATTTGCCAACTTTCTTCATCCCTCTTTTATCCCCTCAAAAACGAAACTAAGACATCGTCATTATGAGAAAGAGCCCCTTTGTTTTGATTGCCATGGAGGTCTTACCAACTTGATCTTGTTGCCAGGGGCAACAAACATGCATGAACCATTTCACGAAGTATGTGTTCGGATAGTCCAAAGTCTCGATAGTTAGCTCTCGCTCTTTCGGTCAAAAAACAATGTCGATGAAGGCGTGTAGGTGCACTGTTCTGTGATGGGGCAGACATTTCCATAGTCGAATGTATAAGGAAGGTTATGGGTTGATAATAGCCCAGCCATATATACCTATAGGCTAGTTATTAGACTCAACCAACTGATAGGTGTACTCTGAGTAACGAGTGGAGGAGCTTGGTAGTATAGTCGAATTTGGGACATTACGATAGATTTTGACTTTATGTATACTACAAACAAATCAAGATAAAAAAAAAAAATATCGAATACATTGTAATTGCCCCTGCCAGTAATATCAAAATAATAAAAGTAGGAATGTTGTCACTAGAACTGACCACACAAATAAGGGCTTCCTTTTCTTATTTGAAATCCTCTGTAAGTCTTTTTCTTTGCCTTTTGTTCTCAAGCGCGAAGCCCTATCATTGAAGAATACTTCGTCATCTGAAAATAATTATCGTCCATCAATCAATTTTCTTTTTGTTGCTTTTCATCCAAGATCTGTTGCAATCGAACAAATCTATCTTTTTGGATTCTAGCCTACACGACGCCACTGAGCAACGCTTGGTAGCCACCAAAAAGCGCATCAAAAGCATGACCAACGCGATTGCAAATCCTTTGTTTCAGAGTCCAAATACAAGAGAAGTCCAAAGAAGTAAAGTCAAGATGGAGTGAGCAGCTGACTTATAAATATCTAGTTTTTAGAAGGAAGCCTACTTGTAATATCTAGAAGTATCATTGAAACATCTAGGATACTTATTTCATGAAAGAAAATATCTTTGGGTACCCAAGTTAATATATTGTAGAAAATATCAACTGATTACAATCATCCATGTGTAGTATAAATAGAGGATGTTTCTAGCCATTTTGTATAAAAATCAATAATCTGTACTCCCTCTTTTTTTTTTTTAAATCTCAAGGAGCACGTTTATTTATTTATACAAGATGGTAGGCTACACAATATGGGGTACCATCCCACAAACATCAAAAAGAAAGCATTGAGATACAAAAGGGGGAACAAAAGGGGACATATGCAAAGCTCCGTTAGACGCCAATACCTTTTTTGCCAAACCATCAACAACAAAATTTGCTTTCCTGAGAATATGATTGACTTGAACATCCCATTTACGTGCTAGTAGCATCCTGCAATCAGAGATAAGTTGTGCACCCTTGTTTCATGGTACAAATCCTCCATCTTTTTTAAAAACTAGTAGTTCTTAATTGCTCTGTCTCCTTGGGTCATTAAGACATCTATTGTTCCAACTTTCATGTGCCCACATCTCCAGAAAATACTGAAAGTTAGCATAGGAATGTACTTTGATACCTTGAAGGTAATACTTTGTTGTGCCCTCTAGCTGACACTTAAAAATTTGTTGCTCTCTCTCTTTTTTAGTGTTTTGCTACCTGGAAACACCAAATCACTTTTTATGGGATGATTTGGCATTAAATGCTACTCATACGTCAACTATGAAGAGAGACTTTGGAGCACATAAAATCTAGCAAAACCTTCAAATTACATAAACATTTGACATTTGAAGGTTTTGCTCTCCCTTTTCTTCATCTCTCCTCTTCATACCAAATAAATGCCTTTTATTGGAACCTTGCTAAGCGAAATAGTGAAACCTTTATATCATTGGTAGCTTCTTTTTCGGCTAACGATGGTTACAATGTTCACATTTCTCTTAAAAAAATGAAAGAAAAGAAAAGGACCATGAAAGTTGGGGAAAAAGAGGCAAAGAGGAGCGTGGTGGTGGTGGGTGACTTTGGTAGGAGTTCGGATGGTGGTCGTGATCATATTGTCATAGAGATGGCTTGCTTTTTGAGAACATGGACTGTGTAGTTGCCGTGTGAAACTTGGTTGTGACATCTATATGCATTTGAAACGACCCGCTCTAGGGATTAGCATAAATTATCATAAAGAAAGCTAAGCAACAACTTTAATAAGATTCATTCCATAAACTCCAGATAAAGTAGACTAAATAGATTACATTTGGTTGCCAAAGTAAAATTTACAAAAGAACTATACAAGACGAGTTGCATCCACATGTGAAACGACAACTCTCCAAAAATTGATTTACATCACAAAATGAACTATGCCAAAAGGACGCCAAGTCGTCCCTCGACCCCGCTCCTACAGCCTGCCAGACCAGTAGTGGACCAAAAATCTACTTCAGATACCTGAAAAGATTGTGAGTGTTACTACTTCATTCAAGCGGAAAGCACAAAACAGTTTACACAAGCAAATATGGATCGAGTAATGCTTCCAATCATATTGAGCAAGAAACGATTCATTTTTCTCAAACCATTAAGTAAGCACAATATTTCAAGAAAGCCATAGGGTTGCTTCCCTCGCAACCAGGAGTTATGACGGTACCGTGACCCTGTGTACAGGGTACTTTCAACAATTTATACCCTGTTTGTGTACAGCAAACAGACAATTTATACCCTTCTTGTGTACATCAAGAAGAAGACAATCCCAATCAACAATATAGCTATGGCATGCTCTTGAATTAAAATCATGTCTCAAGCAACTTGATCTATATCCACAACCATCAAAAGTTCCCAATATTCGCAAAAAAGTATAATTTATTTTTAGCAAGCCAACTTCAATGAAATAGCACACTCACCTTAGAGATCCAAAAGTCAAAAGCGAAAGGCCTCCTTCTCAACCTTGAGGTGGAGACTCGTCCCCCGATCCTAGAATGTGAATAAGACTACACTTAGAATAATTCATGCTCCAACTTATGTTATAATGCAAGTAAAATGTATCAATAAATTTAGCATATGATCTTCTTTTTAATCTCCATCCCTAGAATGATACTAGATGAGACCAATGCAATAAAAATGATCGATGATGTGTTTCAATGCTCCAAAGTTGATTCAATGAGTTTTGACACAAGAATTCCCAAGAATAAAGTCTAGTCCATGACCAACATGTACGGTTCTGACCGTATCCATTACATAATCATGAATTCTAAGAATTCCACTTAACCCGTTGAAAAGTTAACTTCTTCCTCTTCGAATCGACAGGTCATTCATAAAAAACGGAGTTCGGGTAACCTTACCACGGCCTCGCGATTATAACTTAACGATTACTAAAACTGGTGCAGAGCCAGATTTTAAGTAAACTTTAACAGCAAATCTGCTATTGCTCGGGCATAACCACAGCGCACGGGTTGCACCGTTGGAAAGCCCTTCAAGTCTAGTTTTCAGCAAAGAAAGCGGAATGTGATTTCGAGTCTCGAGCTAGAAGATATGACTGTTTCCCTAACTTGTGTCTGAGCAGTCAGCAATACGAGTTTCACAGCAGCAGTTCGGTGCGTGATTTTTAACAATTTATCCTCTTTGAAATAAATTCTGAAAATTTTACCCAATCAACTAGACATGCATATCCATCTCCAGTAAAAATTTCAGAAAATTACAAGGTCGGCAAGTTAGTGAGAAAAATTCGTTAAGAACAGGACAGATTCAGTCAAATTCAAGCTCCAATTAACATACCCATAAGCCACACGAATTTGCTAGGTTAAAAATCCATTCTCCTAAGAACTAATTGGGATTTAAACTACAAGAATATCCAGGTATAAGCATGTTTGATCAAATCCAAAAGATAAATTAGGTGTAGAATAAGAATTACCTTCAATTAGATTTTCCCCACTTTTTTCCTCTTCTTCCTTCTCCTTCTTCTCCTCTCTCTCTCTCTCCACGTTATACAAAAGAAAAAGAACGGTGGAGGGTGTAAAATATCTAGGAAGCTTATTAGGGAAGATTTAAGGGGAAATTTATCCCATAAGGTTGGGTGCATGGGTTTCCAATGGGCCAAAACTCATCTCCACCCTTCATTCCTCCCACCAAGACCAATCTCTATTATTAACTTAATTAAACCCTCAAGCTTAATCTCTTCTTTTTTTTTTAAAACTTAACTAAATCCTCAAATTTAATCATGTATCGATAAATAATTAATGAATGATATGCGAATAATAACACAACACGTGTATCCAATAGCATGACCTATGCAACATAAAGTTAAATGACATATGCGATGCACGTGCATGCTCTGAACGGGTGTTACAGCATTCGTGAAATAGAGAAAGAGAGGGTCAGATGAAATTTTTTGCCTGTACATGTTTGATTTTACAGCCAGGTGACTGCGGTTCTACAGTCCATGCCCCCTCAAGAAGTAAGCCCATCTTGTGCAAATATAATCACCACCACCTGAACTGCTCGTATGGCATCTTCTGCATATGCCTTTCTTGGGGGATTTTTATTGTCATTTGCACACTCCATTTGCTCATCTTAATGTCTTATCTTGTAGGTATTTAGGATGTTATTTTGGATTCAAAATTAAATTTTTTAACAAAGTTGCTCTGTAACAGCCATATGGAAGTGTGCAGTCCAGCTCTAGGGATGATTCCAACATTTTCCACCGGAAGATACTGCTATGTAGTCCAGCTCTTGATACTTTCGATACCGCTACGAAGGGATATATTACCACATATAAGTGAACTCCAGTATTATTTTTGGGATGTCGTTCCATTACAAGGGACAAAATATAATGGTTACAGAAGTGCGAACAACGGAGAAATTTCAACTTATTATGTCATGTTTGTCTATACAAGTTTTCATCTCCTTGTTGAACCCATCCATGGAGGACTCTTCTAACATGGAAATTGCGGAATATATAATTACTTTTAGATATGTTTGTCATGTTTCGAATACATGTGTTACCTGTGTTGGGCTTCTGTTCGAATACTCAGTCCGGTATGCTTTTTTAGCATCAATTTGCAAGAAAGCGGAGTTCAATGGATTAGGAGATTGGACACTGAGCGATTTTGGTGTGAATGATGCAGCTTTCTTGGGAAGCTTGTTTTTCCCCCCCGCCTAGTGAGGTGTGTCCTTTGGAATCCAGGGGAGGCCGTTGTTGTTTTGTATCATTTTGTTGTAGCTTTTGTTGTCAATTGTGTTGTATTGTGTCTATTGGGAAGAGGTGGAGGATAAGACAGGTATTAATTGCAAATGCTTGGGGCATTTGTGAGAAACAAAATGTAGGAAACACCTTCTTACATTTAAAAGAAGTAGTATAGATAAAAAGAGACATGATGGACTAATGCCAAAGTGTTTGAAGACAATGGACTGATTTTGTTCACAGACAACAATACTAGTAGATACCATCATTGTGGATGAACCAAAGGGTATACTTGGTGGTGTTTCTATTCTAGCCCAAAAAAGTCACCTAACATTACTAAATCAATTGCTCAAAGCGCCTACTAACAAAGCTTGAATTTTTGCAAAATAAATTCAAGAGCCAAAAAGATGCGATGGATGCAATGGACGCAATGGACATCCCAAACAAAGCTTTAAAGCAGGGGACGATTTTAGAAAATAATGACAAGGTTCACCCCAATGCACTATGGTGAAATCATTATTCAAAACAAGGGGATCCCAAAATTGGGAGCATTTCAATTTATCAAACACGATAACGGTCGAGAGAGAGAGAGAGAGAGAGAGAGAGAGAGAGAGAGAGAGAGCTCTTTTCCAAACTTGAATCCATAAAACCAAAACTAGCTAAGAGCAAGTTACTGTAAAGAATTCTCAAGCAACTAAAGCTCAATAGGTTTCACCATTTCGATTCGCTTCTTCCTCTTCTTCGATCCCGGAAAAAAAATTTCGCATGGTTTCAAAAATTGATCACGCGCAGTTGAAACTCCAGTATTATGAACTCTAAAAACGATTCGAATTAACGGAGATTCAAGTTTTATGACAACACATATTCTCCCGAAACATGCCGCAAGCTCGGAGTTCCAAAGTACACTGCTCGATCACTACTCATGGAAAGGAAATGATACGATTACTAGAACAGAGTTATCCTAAACAAGCCTTCCTCAGAGGCTGAGTAAACATACTAGTTAGAAAAAGAGTCAAATAGAGACCAGTACCACAGAGAGAACTCCATTAATTAGTCCTTCAATTCACTTCTTTCTCTTCTTCGGAGGCTGGAGTTCTTCTTCCTCCTCCTCCTCGTCCTCCCCTTCTTCTTCTTCCTCTTCCTCCACAACTTCTTCCTCGCCTCCTTCCCCTCCATCATCATCATCGTCGTCATCGTCATCATCATCGTCGTCATCGTCCTTGTCGTCTTCTTCTTGATCATCGCCGTCTTGCCCATCATCATTCTTTTCTTCCTCTCCACCATTCTCTCCTGCTCCACCGGCACCTTCACCCGGTCCTTTCTTTGGGTCGCTTTTACCGTTGTTGCCATTGTTTCCAACATCCCCTACGTCTTCTGATGACAAATCCTCCTCGCCTTCTTCATAGCCACCTTCTTCGTCATCGTCATCTTCATTGGCATCATTCCCTTCAGCATCTGATGGCTTGGAATGGTATCGAGTTTGATCCTCTCCTTTGACTCCGGGGATGTTACTTTGTGACCCGAAGAGATCCTGCAACGATTTGAATCCCTTAAAGTCAATCAAAACCAAGGACAGAGTAGAAAAATGGGTACACCATTTGGTATACACCGGATAACGTTGGACCTATTTCGGGATCTCATACTAATAATTATAGCCATTTAATTTATTTAAAATATTAATTTTTAAGGATCCCTTAAGAAAAAGGGAATTGATATTCACACTCTTTTTTTTTTTTATCCACACTCCATTTTTTATTTTGTTTTTTGTTTTGAAAGTGTGTACTTTTTTGCTAAAAGAAAAGGAGTGTGAATATCAATTTCATAAGAAAAATCGATAAAAGATTTGATCAACCATTCAGTATTGCTCTCACTCTCTCTGTACCCCAATTTGTTTGTCATTTTTTTAACTTGTGTCTCAAAATGTTTGTCTCAATATAAATTGACTTTCAAGTATTCCCTTAATGGCCTCCCTTTTATGCATTAGAGAGAGCCCTCTCATCCAATACCAAAAAGTAAAGGATAAGCTTTTCAAAAGTAATTATTTGGTCTCCTTATAAATTGAAATTCTAATAATGGAGAAATTAACTTGCGACCGTTGGACAAATTCTTTTTAGAAATTTTTAAAACATATTTTTAAACAAATTAAATGACACCAATCATTAGTGTGGGACCCCAATCATTAGTGTGGGATCCCATAGTATTTTTGTTGTTTTAATTGGGATTTTCTTATATTTTGTGAAAATAGATAGAGATTAGAGGGGAACATGAGAGTACGTGTGTGTAGAGAGAGAGAGAGATTGAACTGTGGGTCACAAAAAACTTACAAAATACGCTGGTGACACGTGTTCAAAAACCTGCCGTTGATCAGGAAAAAGCATCTAGAAGCGAATATTCGAAAATCATGAACCCGCACAGTAGACAAACAAACAAAGATGCCTTTTTGACTTCTCTTGAAAGTCACGACAGAGGAGATTTTTTTAAGGTTGCAGACGGGGGACCACTTCGCACCACTAACATGAAACATCGTCTTAAATTACGCCAACAACCGTGTACTTTAATTCTCTCATGTGTCTTCACGCTAAAATGTACCCAACGCGCAATTTAGCAATAACATGACCGACAACCAAACCGCGTACAGCTTAAAAAATGCAGCTCTCTTTTTGGGAACAGAATTTAAAAAAAAAAACCTGAAATTTTCCAAAAATTACCCTACAACGAAATTAACCTGATTTTAACCCCAGAGCACAGGATGAGGAAAGTTCCAGTGAGTGTTTATGTCGGTTCATTTTTATGATTCGAACTGTTCATGTCACAGTTCTCTCATTGAAAAAAACATCGACTGCGTCAAATATAATGTATTGTTAATACTGACTGATACCTAATTGGGAGTGTATTTATATAGAGAATAAATCTCAATCCGAAGAGATATTAATCAGTATCTGATTAGTATGATTTTTGACACGGCCGACACTCTTGAATAACTCTACAACATGAACGGTTCCGATCATACAGCATGGACCGATAATTGACCAACCGCGGCACTGCCATGACCCAAATCTAAAGATACCACAGTGGAACTGGAAACTAGGTAGTTACTGATAGAAGCATCTTAAACGGAAAAAGAAAAAAAAAAAAAAAAAGAAGTGAAATATTCCCATGCACATGATAGCGTAGACAGCAGAAATTGCGGAACTTTAAAATAAAGAAAGGTTTTTTTTTTTTTTTTGCTTAACTTTTTAGATCTTTATGCAGAAAATCAAAAAACCTCCATTATTTATTACATTAGAGAGTGCAGAAAATTCCAAAGATCATTCAAAGAAATACTATTTTTCTAGAATCTGAAATTACGCAATATTTTCATAAAAAGTTTAAAAAAAAAAAAAAGACGAAGAAATAAAAAAAGGGCCAGAACTGAAATCTTACCTGAGCAGTATTATTGACCAGAGCCGAGACCATCACAGCGGTGCACGTTAGCAAAGTCTGGTTAAGTAAAGTACTAGCAGATCTAACTGAATCGGTTTCCATCTGTACGGCTCACGACAAAACCTCCTGCAATAACCGTCCGATATGACCGTTTAGATCCACTCAAATTGGTTTAAAAACCACGCAGAAAAAAAGGAAAAAAAAAGAACAGAAAAAGCTGAACAGACAGAAAATAAAAAAATTACTCCACTTGAATAACAAAAGAAAAAGTTTTTTTTTTTTTAAATTTTTTAGAACAAGACGATGACGTGAAATTTTCCCGGAAAATACAGGAGAAAATGAATTCTTAAATAGAAAACGAAGTCGAACTTTTTCAGACAGCGAAAGTACTCAAAATTGTCTGGGAAAAAAAGGGAAAGTAAGCACCAAATACATGCATGTGCCAGGAATCGTCGGAATGAAAACTGCGTCCGGAGCGTTCGATGCGTGCAAACCTATATGCATCGAAGAGCTCCGGGACGCAGTTGCGGTCGAGAGTTGTGTTGTCGAGTTCGGAACAAAACATATTGAGAAAAAGTATGATGTAATTGGGGAGTAAACGCGAAAAAGAAAGTAGTAATCGATAATCGGAGAAGAAAAAGTTACCGAAGATCGAGATCTGATGGGTCTTCTGAGATGGGATGAAGCGGATCTAGGGTTTTGAGGGGCTAAAACCTCAGGAGA
The DNA here is from genome assembly GCA_019656275.1 of Rhododendron kiyosumense. Classification (NCBI taxonomy): domain Eukaryota; kingdom Viridiplantae; phylum Streptophyta; class Magnoliopsida; order Ericales; family Ericaceae; genus Rhododendron; species Rhododendron kiyosumense. The sequence continues at coordinate 43,408 of BPLS01031996.1, read as the reverse complement.
CAGATATTCAGAGCGGCGTTCATCGTAAACCGTTGGATGGAGTAGAGACAGAACAGAGACAGACAGGGGATAGATATAATCAGAGGGAAGAGAGAGAGAGAGAGAGAGAGAGGGAGTAGAGTAGAGAGAGAGAGAGAGGGGGTGGGTGCAGGCCCTGCAGGTTGTTACTGATGAGAGAGAGAGAGAGAGAGAGAGAGAGAGAGCTGACCGCGGTTTCTCACAGAGGGTTCGGGGCAGTTCGGGCAGGGTCTTCGTCAAGGGAAATATCTGTGGGTTTGGGGCTGCCCGGAAAAAAACGACAGTGGATAGGCCGAATTGGAGGTAATAACTTCAGCCATAATTAATCCTTAGTTTATACGTAATTACCGAAAAAAAACCTCAGTTTATTATAATACCCGACTTTTTGTCAAATGTTTTAAGGTTAATTTCACTCACACAACATACTCCTTTCGTCCCAAAATATTAATTACCGAATTGGAGGTAATAACTTTGGCCATAATTAATCCTTAGTTTATACGTAATTACCAAAAAAAATTAGTTTATTATAATACCCAAACTTTTTGTCAATGTATTAAGGTTGATTCTACCCACATGACATACTCCCACCGTCCCAAAATACTAGTTATCTTGTATATCTATAATTTTTGGAGGTGGTAAATGGGTGAATTTGACCAGTGGTGGCGTCAACATCTCTCTCTTCTCGCCTTGGGAGGTACTAAGAGTAGGAAAAAAATATGAAAAACATTAAATATTTGAATATTGATTAAGTATATTAAAAATAGAATTTAGAATTTAATTCAACATGCTAAAAAGAGGTTCTGAACCATTGAAATCACAAAACGTGGTGTTTATTAGTATTATTTATTTATTGGAAAGGGAAATTTGAAAGTGACTATATGAGAGTGATTCTACGTCACATATAGCAAATTGAGCAACAACCAAGTGATGGACGCACTATATTACACTTTGTCCTTCTCCCATGTTTCAGAAAAATATTTTTCTCCCTGCACGGTTCTTAATAACTTTCCTTATCTATATCTCTTCACTCATTACCATTCAATACATCAAAAATAATTTTCAAAGATGAAAACCAAACGAAAGGTCAATTTCTTGCACTAGGTGAGTAACCCCACCAATTTCATCCTTTTTCTCCTTAATCAGCACCAGTAGAATAAAATTTATCTTCTTAAAAAAATTCAAATGTGAAATTATAAATATAAAAAAAAATTCCAAGAGACGGCCTTGGCCCCATGGCCCCCATCCAACCCCTACATGACTCCACCATTGACTTGGACAAGTCGAAATGGGTCATAGGTTAAATAATTGGTTTAATATGGGTCAATGATTATATTCACCGTGGTACATGAACGCTCTCTTGTTCATTTGACTTGTAAAAAAGGAAAAAGTTAGTCATTGTTGTTTTTTACCCTTCATCCCTAGTCGATAATTCAAAGTTTTTTTTAAAAAAAAAGTGTTGGGAAAAATATACTCCTTTCGTCCTCTTTTTAAAGTTTAGTATTTTATTTTGGACTGTTCCTTAATAAGTGTCCATTTTGTAAAGTTAGTAAGTAAAAGTTGGTACAGTTTCCATTTTGCCCCTAAAAGTTAATGAGTAAAAGTGTAATAATGATGTCTCCATATATGGTAAATAGAGAAAATGGAGGTAAAAGTTGATGTGAAAGATATAATGATAATATTTTCTTAATAAGTAGGAGTTACAAAGTTGGATATTTAAAAAGGGACGAAGGGAGTACTACAGTTTAAGAAGTAATTTTTTCATTAACTATTATGTTGTCTTAAAAAGTTGGAGCTATAAAAAGATACCAAAATTTTAGAACGGAGGGAGTACCATTCAGAGCATGTGGTCAAAAAAATAATTTAATAATCATTTAGTAGATATCAAGGTCTAATTTATTGGTTCAAGAAACATGTTAATCGAATATTGTTAGCCATCTTTAAAAATTCATGTAAGTTGTTCTGGATACCTTTTTATAAAAATAATCTTAAAAATTCACACTTACCTTTAGTATCGATAAGTATAGTTGTCATCGATCATCAGTTGATTTGAATCAAGCGCTTGTTGATATCCAATCAACATGATTTATCACATGAAAATTTTGCATTTCAGAACCGATAAAATGAACGACTTGAATTATTAAAATAATTTATGAAACCCACATTATGGCAGTTTATCAAAGAAGTGTATTCAAAATGGGATGCGGTGTAGGACTCAATAATTTATACTCCCTTCGTCAAATTTTGTTTCGTTAAGTATTTTATTTTGAGATATTTGAAATTTTCATTTTTTCATATCATAAAACTTAAAAAATGTGTAAGTTGTCACAAACTAATCTTCATAAATAATAAAAACTAGTTTAAAGGTAATGAAGTTGGATAATTACTGGAGCTACTACCGACCTTCATCTTTTGTTTATGTAGTTCCTATTTTGTATATATTAATTGCTGTAGTTTCCTTTTAGTTTCCCTTGTGATTTGTGACTGTTATCCATTATCAATGCATTTCTATCATGTTTCCCCCTAAAAAAGATAAAGAATTTAAGTGATAATGTGGAAAATCCCATTAAACTTCATAATGAGACGTGTAGTACATATTTCCATAAAAAGTTGAGTTTCTCGTGCAACACAAATAATAAGGGACAGAGAGATATTACTGCTCCCTCCATCCCAATTTAATTGCCTCTTTTAGGAGTTTGTGCACTTTTCAATTGATTATATCTTGCAATTAATAATGTTTTAGGTGATTTTGAAAACATTGTATTATAGAACAAATTGAAATTTATCAAACAAGATCCATATTGGATATAAAATTCATTATCAATTTAAAGATATAACTAGTGTTTTTTTTATATCTAACGAATTTTTTTTTTTTTTTTTGGGGAAGCATGATAAAAATGCATTAAAGGGAATAACAGTTACAAATTACCAAAATTACCAGGGAAACTAAAAGGAAACGACAGCAATATATACATCATAGGAAGTACCGAAACAAAAGATGAAGGATGTTACGTAATAGCTCCATTAATTATTCAGTAGTCCAAGAGCATCGCCATGTGATGATCCGGACCACTTTAGAACCAAACAATTATGTTGGGATCTATACACTTAGTCGTGGACTAAAAGAGATCGTATGGTTGTGGAGTGATTCAGAATATCACGTGGCGGTGCTCCCGGACTATTGTATAATTTCACTGATACCTAACCCCTGGTTACATAACTAACGCTATTAAGGTTAAAGTGGGGTTATTAAACAATGGTTAGTTTGATGCTTTTATTCGTTGTCGAATAAACGCTGGTTAGTTGAGATTGAGATGGGTTAACAAGTAGGGGTATCAAATCAAAAGCAAAATGCACAACGAGTGTCGGTTCATTTTTTTTCAATAGAAAAATCTCTACAGAATCTGAGGGCTAGTTTAGAATCTTTTAGATGATAGATTTAGAGAGACACACAGATACTTTGTTCAGAATAGAGCTATAAACGAACCAAACAACTTGCGAGCTCTGTTCGTTAAGGCTCAGTTCGGCTCATTTAGTAAATGAGCTGAGCTCGAGCTTGAGTTTTTGGCTCGTTTAGAAAACGAGCCAAACTCGGCTTAGCTCGTTTAACAAAATCTCGGCTTGTTAAGAGTGGCTTGGTTCGATTAAAGAGACTCGTTTAGTAAATAACTCAGCTCGGCTCGTTAAGGCTTGAGCCGAACTCGAGCTCGAGCTCGAGCTCGAGCTCAAATTTCGGGCTCGTTTAGTAAACGAGCCGAGTTCGAATTCGACAAAGCTCGGCTCGTTTACCGCTAGTCCAGAATCATTTGATACGTTTGACGAATTCATGATAGAACTCACGTACATATGTGTTTGAATCTATACCCAAATGTCTATGTCGGAAGTACTTTACAAATCAAATGGCGTCCAATTCATTTTTAATTTCTTAATTGGACCTGTATTCTCTCACATTATGATTGGACCATCAAGGGGCGGCCGAATCTTATTGGAGGCCTACGAGCCCCGTTTCACAATGAGTTTTAAATATTTATTTTAAAAAAAAAATAATTTCAAGCTAAAACTAATGGACTTAATGAAATTTAAAAATATGCAATATGGATCTTATTTGAAAGATCTCGATGAGATCTTTTATACGATGCAAAAAAAAATCAAAAAATTATTTCTCATTTACGTTATTTTTGAAATTGAAAATGTAAAATAAGTACTTATTTTTTAAGAAGATATTTTGAAACGGGGGCATAAGGCGGAGTCATAGTTTGAGGTCTTTGAAAATGTAATTGTTGTCGTGAACGAATAATTTTTCACATTAATATTGGAGACTCTAAACACCAGATGGTAATAGCGTAAGTGTTTCGGAATAAGACCATCCACTTAGCCCATTGGACCAATCACCTCCAAATTTATTTATTTATTTCATATACAGCGATAAACTTATATTCTATTCTAACCAAGGGGATTGGGGATGGGACGAGTGGGTTGAAACCACCACCTAATGTATGGGAGTACGTAGTGTCTTTCATTACCCGGGAGGTAGGAATCCAACCCATAATCTCAACAATATTTCTTTATTTTTTATAGTGAAGCAATAATGATTTGTTTGGACATGGTGTCCCGGTAATGCATGCACAACGCATTTTTGAATTGTAGTACAGTACCGTGAAAGAGTTCTTCGAGATATTATTAACACAATTTAAATGGTTCATTTTATAGAGTTTGTTGAACATTTTATTTTTGTAGGAAGACAAGTTGATCGAGTAGCGATAACCTCATGATTGAACAACCTAGGGTTTGTAAAAATCGAATGGTTAGTATGTTTAGAGAGTGAATTGAAAAATAAATTTATCTCGATCATTTTATTAAATGTCCTACTAACTTAATTCTTTGAACAAATTAATGAACTGCTCGGCTAACTCTATAAATGATTGCTTTCAATTGTGATAATGATATCTCCAAACTCGAAAGGCCTCACTGGATCGAATTTAGTACTACTTTGTAGTGTGTTTGTTGCATCGTTAATGTTATATACACAACAATCTAAACATAGTATGGACTCGAGATCCATAATGATTCTCTAGGAAAATAACTATGCTAGGGAGGGTACCCGCCGATCAAAAATAAATATTGTCCAAGCCATCCAAGCACCAAGAGGCACAATACTATCTACCCTCCCATGCTACAAAATAGTCGAAACGACATGTAGTTTTTGTATAAATATAAATTATCCTTGTACATCACTTTTAAAAACAATTTACCAAATTTTAAAAACTAAATTGAGTTTTTTTTTTTTTAATTTTGGTTTGAAGAATTCTATTTTGAATTAAAAAACTATGCATCATAAATTCTGCAGGAAGAAATAAAATCAAGAGAGTAAAAAGGAGGCAATCACCTAATGTGTGTACAATTGTGTGTGCAAGTGTTTGTGCTTGTACGTAGCACTTCTCCGCAATCGGCATGCACTGCTACATTGAACAATCATTTGTTAATGGCTCGGGTTGAGGATATGTGTTGTGCACCAATGCACAACACATGTGCTGTGTGCTTGTTATGGGGCCTTTCTTGGCGCCCGTTATTTGAACTGAACAGTTCATTTTGTTCATCTCTTTGAGTAGGAAGTGTCCATAAAAATTCGGATTGATTGGACATCGGTAACTATGTTTTCCACATGCATTTTTCTCCAAAAAGAAACGGTTGAATCGAAGGTGATTTTTTCCTCCAAAACTATAAATTAAATTCTCACCGATCAAATTGTTACTGATGCTCGATCAAAACTGATTTCGAAGAAAAACTGCTTTTTAAGAAGTGTTTCTAAAAAAAAAAAAAAACTTTTTTCTCTTTCATAAACAGTTTTTAATTTTTTGTAATTTGACAATGTGATGTGACAAATTTTAATTATCCAATTTTGATTATATCGTTGTGAACTCCTACATTGCTAACCTTACCAATCCGTTAAATGGATAACCGAAAGGTGGTGACAATTTTGGTTATTCAATTTTAGTCAGGCCATTGTGGATGCTCATATGTTTTTTGTTTTGATCCTCTAGTCTAGATGCTCTTTTGTCACATTGCTAGTTTTCTACTAGTGAATACATAGTTCAGTCAGTTTCAGCTCCAACCCATCTATTGGGCCCAAAAGCTATGGTTTCCAGGGACCACATTTCACATTTTTGTAAACTTTGTTTAGGCCCAACTTTTATGTCATTGGGCTCTAGGCTTCAATTTTTTCGTCCATGATTATGAAATACAGATCTCCAGAAATTAGAAATCATCCTTGCTCCAAGTTTTGCTTTCAAATTAAGGCAACTGCCACTCTGAATAGGTAGGTAGTTATTTTCTCGATTTTCGGATATACAAAGTTAATGAGAAATGCTAAGTGCAAAGAAAATGAGCAAAGAAAATACTCTTAAAGTGTATATGAACAGTTGTAGAGCAAGGATGATTTCTATTTTCTGGAGATCTGTATTTTCATAATCATGGACGAAAAAATTGAAATAGAGATCTTCATTGAACAGCTGTGAAATCATCCTAGCTTGAAGTTTTGCAATCAAATTAAAGTAACAGGTCATTCCGAATAGTTAGTTAATTTCTCCATTGTATTGTGCGATATGCAGACGGCCTTGACCGTTATTCTCAACACCACATAGGCATCTTTTTCGCACTTTCGTCAGTGGAGACACTTATGCCCCGTTTGATAACGGGGATAAATAGATGGGATTCGTAAGGAGATGGAATTAGGATTGGGATTGGAAATCAGATGGGATTATTAATGAGAAGGAATTGATAATGAGTATGTTTGTTTGGGATGGGATTAGATGATGCGATTATTAATATCATGTTTGTTTGAGATGGGATTAGATGATAGGATTGGATTGATAGAAGAAATTGGTAATGAAAAGGGATTAGTAATGAGAATGGGTTGGGATCGGACTATGAATACCAAGTCCCACGGGGTATTGCTAATACCCCCTAATCCCCGGATTCGGCATCCCAATGGACTAATAGTCCGAACCTTTTTTTGTTACCAAACAAAGTATTAATAATTCCATGGGATTATTACTCAAATCCCAACTCCCAAACCCGTTATCAAACGGGGCCTTAGGTTACACTGCGTGCTCTGAACGCTAAAGAATATAGTGTATGTTTAGCCAACAAAACATCATGAAGCCGTAAACCCAAGCGTGGAGAAATCTAAGAACGTACCCATCGAACAAACCCAGATATATTCCCTCTTTTTCTTTCTTTAAAATCCGGATAGTCCAAAATATATTTGGATGGTCCGAATTGCTGACAGGATATCATGTATGTGGTATCCTACCGGCACCAAAAAATTTCTCCTTTTTATAAGAGAGTCGCCCGGGGGGATAACCCAGTTGTTCTTTTGATCACTCGAAAGGACAATTAATTAACGAACTTGTTCTATCAAGATTTCGAATTCTGAGCTGTAAAAGGCACTTAACTTTAGAATGCACTCGAAACAGCAATCAAAGCACGACGGAGAATCTCAAATTCTCATGCATGATTTTGGTATCGATTTCCCTCCATATTGTGGACAACACAATATTCTCGAGTTCGAAATCTCCAAAACTGCCATATTTTGTAGAGTCGGCCCTATGAAATTTCGTTCCGACTTTTATCGTCTCTCTTAATAGACAATGATATTGATCCATCGAGATTCAGTCGAGGTGCTCGTTAGCTTATCGGATAACAAAAAATATCAAAATTTGTGATGACACATTAGCCACTCTTAGTGGCAACCCACTTTGGAATGCACTTTGATAGTTGATTTTTTAATATTTTTTTTGGATACGCACTTTGATAGTTGATAGTTGATAGAACATCACAAAATGGGACAAAGAGAAGAAAAAAAATTATGTGCAGTTGCGTGACGTATCTTTCTCTTTATCCAAACAGAGAATATGAAAAGGAAAATCACAACCCCTATGTTAGTCAGGTTAGTCCGGTTAATTGGTGGATTTATTCCCATACTATTGAGAATCTGGGGGTGCTGTATTGCATCCCTGTGTAGTGCACCTGTAGGACGGCTAGCGATCGTTGATCTTGTCAATCAACAATTAATTTTGACCGATAAAAGATAGAGTATTTTTACCGGTCGAAATTCAAAAATACATCGCAAGTATTGATTGACGAGATTGATGGTCCGCGTGTCGCACTACATGCTCTAGTGCACCAGCTGCACTACAGCGTTTTCCACTCCCATTATTGATCAGAGTTCAATTTTTGGGGTTAGACTACAATAATTCGTAAGTTCCGACGTGAATGACCTGCCACTGAACGAACAAAGAAAGAAAATAGTTGAGATGCGTGTAAGCTGGCCGAGACACTACTAATTGTAAGAAAAGAAAGGAAAATCACAAACACCAAGCATCGAAGGGCCCACCCACGATTGTTGTAACTTTACACTCATAAGTTGCATTAGGACCTAATTTAATTAAGAACAATTATATTTAAATAACCTTATCCTGTATTGTCTTTTCTTAATCTTTCCCAATCGATAAGCCCTACACTTTTAACGTGACTTAATAGTGGATGCGTTTAGATAACATCAATCAAATTATATAACATAGATTTATTACTTTATGTGGACATGTTTTTTTTATTTTTTAAAATTTTTCTGAACATAACTGTTGTTCGCATTTAATCTTGAATGTGGACGATAATATTCATGATGTATGCATAATATTGCACGCAATAGTTCAATCAAATTACACACATAGATTTACTTTATGTGGACATGTTTTTTTGTATTTTTCTAAATGTACCTATTGTACACATTTAACCTCGTATGTGGATGATAATATTCATGACGTATACATAATATTGCACGCAATGGTTCAATCCAATTACACACATAGATTTACTTTATGTGGAAATTTTTAAATTTTTTTTTTTTGAATGTAACTATTATTCGCATTTAATATTACCACACATTTTAGCTACACCATTAAATACTAGTTTACCTACTCTCTGAATTTACAGCATCTGAATTATATACAAAATTGGGACTCTCACTTTATACACTTTTTGGTATATAACAAACACTTTAAAATTTTGACACTAACAAAAATAATTTTAGCATTATCATTTTCCTAATTTTGGCCACCGAGATTTTCTCCTAGATACAATGTTTATATATAATACCTATAAGTAAGAACTTTGTGCTAGCATAGTAAATGCTACATTTACATGCACATGAAGGTGAATAAGGAAGATATATATGATCTTGGTGAACCAAAAATGGACAAAAGAAAACATCAATTAATACTATTGATTCAATAGCATCTCGCAATTACATAGAGTCAAATTAAAAGGGCCGCATATGAGATTTCAACTTTAGTTGGGGTTTTTGAGGCAAAAGTATATGATGCCATCACAAACATGCATGCATGGATAAAAAGCAAAGATTATGTTCTTTGGTATGAATCTACACCTCCATGAGAGAGAGAGAGAGTCTATTCAAAAGTGGTACGCAATGACAAGATGCACAAATTGTACTTAATGATCATGATCATGACTTTGTTTAACCAAATTCGACTAGAAAATCATCACGTGGGCCATCCTAAACAAACTTCACCGCAAACCAAATCATACGATACACACAAAAAAAAAAAAAAAATTCTGACATGAATTTACCAAAACGACATATTTTTTTTTTTGAACGGCGAAAAAGGGATATAATATATAAAAAGAAGAACAAAATAAGAGAGCATGCTAATCAAGCTCAAGGATTGACAAGAAATCAATCCGAACTATGTCCAACAGAGCCAAAGGACCCAACGAAACAGCACAAAAACCACAATATACACCACAAACACCCACAAACAAAGCCACCCCCACCCCCCACTCAAGACAAGATACCTCCCCACCCAAAAACCAAGACAAATCCCACCAAGGCCCTAACCCGAAAAGGAACTACCAAAAGCAACCACCACGGCCTAAGAAACCAACCTGCAACTTCAAAGGCAACAACTACCAAAAACTTAATGAATTAGAAGATTAGGCCTGCCTAACCACTTTGTCAGCTCTGTCCAGGTCTTCAGCTACCATATCTGTAAATTTGCTTATAACTAGCGTGCACAATCTAGTCTAATATTCTTACACTCAATTTCCTCCAAATCAGTAGGAGTATTCTGTACCGTTTTAGCCATGTTTTCGTAGGGCAAAGTTGGAAAGTCGTCGGTAAGCTTGCTATAGTGTTCCTCAGTCTCATAGTATTAATTTCTTGTTTTTTCAAATCAAACCATTTTTGAGCTAAAAAAAAAAAAAAGAATTTTTGTGCATATTTTTTCTTACTTTTGCTCTTAATCTAAAGATCCAGTTAATTTTTGAATTAGTACAAAAAACTACTCCATAAACAGAAGTTTTTTTTAAGGGATGCTGCATCTAGGAAAGATATTATGAGACATAGGAAGAATTTTTCTAATTTCAGATTAGTAAAGATAAGACAATAGTACGTGTCAAAATCATTTTTTTTAACGTAGCCCATTACAGCCATTGGATTACTTAACCCATCTCTTGAGTATTTTTACAAAAGATATGCCAAAGTAGCCCCTTTTCCAAATTGGTGATGTGGCCACTTTGACAAATTTGGCTGATGGAATGAGAACCGTAGATGTGCAAGATTTTTTGGGATTTGGGAACCCTATATAGTTGCACTTGCACCCCTACACTGCAGGGGTGTAGACCGTGTGGTGCATTATCCGAGCCGTCTATCCCGACAAATAATAGTTCACATATCATCTTAATAATGATTGGCTCAAATCTACAGAAACCGAGATGAAATTTAGACCATTAATTACCGAGACAAATAGTTTGGATCACGCTCTACACCTTTGTAGTTCATCCTTGCACTGCAGCCTGCAGGTCCCCGGTTATAAGGCCAAGTATCAAATGCAGTCTATTTTATTGATTGATAGCTAATTGGGGCCTTTAATTTAGTACTACGAGCAAGTTGTTTAAAAAAATCGATAAACCTTAAGCGATGGTCTTGGTGGCTTAATGGTAGAGAGACAAATTTTTTAAATTAGGTGTTGAAGCCATAATAAAGTAGTAAACTTTTTGAAACTCCTAGTGAAAATTTTGACTTTGGCAAAGAGAAATAGCAAGAGCCATTGTGGGTGCTCTCTAGAGAGAGAGAGAAAGAACACTATTTACGTTATGACTCAGTATTGGATCCAACAAATTGTATTTTTTTCGGACCTGAGGTGGTCCCCACATGAATGTAGTGTAAATGTGTAGTGTATCTAACATTTTTTATACATGTATTGCTGATATTATCCTTGTATGTATCTATGAATAGGATTGTAACGGTCAATTAATGGTTCAGAAATTTAGGGCAGGAACATGCAGAATCCTCAAATTTGTAGAAAAACTATCAACTCCAAGAGGTTTGGTCAAGTGGACACGAGAAAGTAAATAAATATTTGTCTTCTGTGAGATCGCATGTTAGAATCCCACAAAAGCCAAATATTTTAAACTTTGGGGCCATTGGTCATGGGTCTAGGAATTAATCGAGGGTGTGAAAAAATCTCAAAGCTCTGATATAAACAGTTGCTTGAAACTTTATAGTGGTAACCGAACATGGGATTTATCAAAAAGGGCAAAAGATGAGTGGTCATATGGATGCTGTAGTGGATAGAAATAGAATAGAATGTGCCCATTAGTGCAATTTATGTTGCTAATTAAATAAAACTTAAAAGTGTTGTTCCTTTCAACAAATTGGATTGCATGAGCATTATAAAAGGGCCATGAAAATAACAATTTCATTAAGTGGATGATTTATGATTACGTGAAAGCAAAACTCAAAAAACCTTTATCACAGTCTAGATTAAGTTGGGGTTTTTTTCACCAAATATGTTTTCTTAATTGATTTCAATATGGGAAAATAATTTTATTTTGAAACGGCAAAATATATGTTTTCACAATTGATTTCAATAGGGGAAAATAAATTTGGAACAATCAAAAAATTAGATGGATATGTAAAGTGAAGTACTTACTAGTATCCATGGGGTTACTCTATTGTTTTGACTTTTTGCATTTTGGTTATCGTAAAAACAGAATTCAAGAAACCTTTACCACGGTCTAGATTAAGTTGGGGGGTTTTCACCCAAATATGTTTTCTCAATTGAACGTAGGTTGGTAGACTAGATTCGCAACGTGCTCTCACGTGTGCACTTTGTAATAGTCTCTTGAATCCTCACAATAAAAGCGAGTCACGTGTCAAAGAAAATAAGATAAAAAAAAAGGGGACAGCAATGACCCATTAGAAGTAAAAGTTTAAGGTCGACGACACGTCTAGTTATGATTTTCTTCCCCACCGAACATCCTAGTTGTCTAACTCCGTCTAACTAGATCGTTTGAGGGTCATTAGAGATGCAAACACAAATGCCTCCAATGCCTTCTAATTCTTCCTTTTCAGAATTCAAGAGCTCAGATTGGACGTGTTAACATAATATTAGAAAATACTATGTTTTCTAGTTGGTGTAGATTTTTTAATAATCAAGTCTTTTTAGCTTATATAAAGACATGTTAGAGCTAGTAATTAGATGATACAAAACCGATCGAAAACAAGTTTCTTAGGCAATTCACTTCTCTAACAGACCGGACCAAAATAGATGCCATTACAAACAGGAATACAACCGGGTTAATAATACCTTGTCTAAGAAGTTTCTGGGTGTGACGATAAAATATTCTAATCGTGTGGGTGCTCTAATCGTAGAATTTTGGGTAATGAGTGAAGAAAGATAAAGAGTAATAATTTAGAAAAAAATTATTGGGGGCCGTGCGCAGAGAGAGAATTCAAAATTTAAAATTCCAAAACGAACATGGTCGATACTCGATAGTCTTGCATGCGGAATCTTGATAATTCTTCTTTAGGCCCTTTAAGATTGCATTCTTCCACTGCCGTCCCCTTAAAACTCAAAATATATACTTCTACATTTATCCCACCTTTTTTGAAATTTCTGCGTTTGCCACTGTACATATAGAATTCTATTCTATCCATGATCTAATCCACACTGACTGAATTCTCTTTGAAACTCGAAACCTACAAAGGAGGGATGACTTGTTAATTTTTCCTTGAGTGATACAATGTTGGCCGACAATACTCTCTTTCAGACGTTCTGCCCATTTATGGAGGAGCAACATTTTGTTGCACTACCAATTATAATTATTTTGAAGTGACCAATATTCTAATTATAAGGGCATGACAAAGCAAGTACTCTACTAAGTATTCGTCCTCAATGAATTCGTATGTTTGAATCACGTTGATGTCAAATAATCCAAACCTTGAGACAACTATAGAGTTTGCCCGATTGTTAACTCGAGGTCCTCAGAATTAGTCGAGATGTTCGTAAGCTGACATAGAAAAAAAAAAAAAAAAACAAAGCTTGTGACAATAGTAGTAAACTATTTCGAGATGCACCATAATACCTACCTAGAAAGCTAGCAAGTTGACATCTTTAAACTTCGTTCTACCAAAAGAAAATGACGTTTTATGCTTCCAAGAGCTTCATAATGGAGATCTAGTCACCCTATTTGGATAAGCACGGAAATGGTTGGACTAAATTAATTTAAATGGATCTTCTACGTGCACCCTCCTATGTTCAACTCATGTTTTGTTTCCTTTTTAGTGGTTGCACAGCTCAGTCTTGGGACAATGATGTCCAGCGCTGATCATGTCTTGAAATGTAGTTCAGGTTTAGGGACGTCCAAAGTCATTGATCAAATCTTCAAATTCACGATTCTGTTTCGTATCATCATTGGAGATCTAAGGTAGTTCGGGGAGTCTCAAATAAAGTAATATTTCATTAATAATAACAAAATATTGCGAAAGGGAGGAAATAGAGAGGGAAAAAAAAAAAACCATTACCAATCGAGTCGACAGTCCTAAAACACTGAACGGAAAAAATAGGTTGCACATAAGATTTTTCATGAACAACTAAAGTAGTAGTACTAGAATTTTTTTTTTTTTTGCTAATATTATAGTGGAGTGTTAGTAGATTAGTATATAAGGGGTTTCAGTGACTATCTATAACCTTTAATTTCAGATACCCACGATGGAGGAAGAATTAGGAGATGCCAATTGGGCTATAGCCCATTGGGCGTAGTAGTATTAATTAGATTCATAACAATATTGCACGTCAAACTGTATAGTGTCACGCCAATTATTATTATTACTATTTTTTTTGTGGTTATGAAGGAGCCTTTTGTTACGGCCGTGCTACTAAATGGACCCAATTGCGTAACCCAAACCTCTGGGGTTAGTGCGGCCACATCAGAACAACTCCCCACTTACTTCAAGGTACTCAACTGGTAGAAAATCAAACTCCAAACCTTGAAAAATACACTCCCAAAGTCTAAGCATCCGTCCGAACAACTTGGGCAACCCTTATGGCTTATGTGTGTGTCAACACCAACTGTTGTTGATAAAGACTCGGGAGCTGCTATGTGAAGGGGGCAGTTTGTGAGGGGAAGTTTAAAATATTATTTTTTGTTAAGTGGAAAATCAACAGAGGGAGAGAGAATATTAGTGGCCAAGGCGAATTTTTGCGAATTTTTATTCATTTTGTTTGTAAAACTGACAGGACAACGTGTCGTGTGTCGTAGTATACACATGCTTAGTATCTAACGAGAGATCGATTATTCCGCCACGTGATGCCCTAGACCATTTTTAATCACACATTGAATAAGACCTGCATACTTATTTTGGGTCCCACACTAAAATGTGTGATGGAAGGAGGGCCTTGGGACACCACGTGACGGTGCCCCGACAGCGTTAGGATAATTTTTTCCAACTAACACAAATTCCACAGTCCTTGTTGATACTTTCCGTTGCTTTTGTTGAATGACCCCTTAATTTAGTCTTTGTTTGGATTAACGTTTTTACCCTTTATAACTTTCGGCATTTCGTAGTTTGTTTGGAAAAATAGAAAGTACGTTAATCAAAAAGCCTTCTAGAAGTATATAACTAGTTAATATAAATCTGATCCAAACAGAACTTTATAGACCAAGAAAGACATTTTCTATCTAAATCTTAAAAAGATTCACACGATAACAACATAGAAACTAGAAAAGTATCAATGGGTTTACACATGTGAGGAAGTCACATTTACATGTTTTACACGGTGTTGTGTTGCTTGTGCCATGTTATTGCTTGCTGTCCGGCTTTTTTCTACGCTATTATGAGTTCAAATCGTTCTTGTTCTTAAAACTCGTCGAGTAAAACAATCATACACGCTATTAACCACATGGATTGTTAAACAATTAGAGATCAATACGATATGATCGATCTCACATTGACATTAAGTTGGGCCCGCTAACCACAGCTTGAATTACTTTGTTTTGATCAAGTATTCATTAGTACTCTTTCCATTCCAATTTATTTGGTAATCCTGGGGGATTTAGCTTAATAAGGGAACAAAATAATTGCAATTTAAAATGTTGGGCTTTTCAAAAAATACCCTTCGATTCCCTCCAAATTGGACTTATCATTTCAACTCTTGAAATAAGGGTAGAAGAGGAAACTAAAAATTTGTACTTTAATTTTGTAAAATGGAAAAATAATTTGGGACATGAAAAAGTCAAACGGATGAGCATATAGGACGGAGTAAATGATATTGATCGGTATATGAAAGAGTGTGAATTTTTTAAATAGTTTTACTCAATGACCTCTCTAAGTTTGAATATCAAAATAAGCTCGAAATGGAGTAGAAAATGGCCCGTGCAGTCGCCTACCAAACTTGAGAGCAGCGGACTAAGCTCTAGTCCAGTGTCCTTTCCTCTAGTCCGGTTCAGTTTTGGGCCATTTGTGGGCTCTTACCAGGCCTACAATAATGATCGGAACCGTTTACTTTTTAGAGCTTGCGAAAAACATCGACCTTGTAGATAATCACGCTGATGGAATAATGTTTGATATGATTTCAAAATGGATTAAGCTTGTTAAAAAAAGTGTGCAACACTAATTTGCAACCCATTTGACACAATTATCTGAAGATTAATGCATTTCAATATCATACCAAATGATATTTGACTCAACATAATTGTTGGGATGGTGAGGCTCTGTTTGGAAAAAAAATTTATTTCCAGGTTTCTGTTTTTGATATTTTTGGAAACATGCACCATAAACATATTTGTGTAACTATTTTTGTTCACAAAATACATAGTCAATTCCACTAGTTCAAGAAAACTCTAGAAACAGAAAAATTGCATTTTTATTTATTTTGAAAACACTTTCGGCAACTCAAAAAATAAATAAACAAAAACTTTTATGTCGCCAATCATGTTTTTTGTTTTCATTTTTTACTAATAAATAAACAAAAACTCATTTCTTATTTTTCATAAACGAAAAATGAAAAACTGACAACTTTGCCAAACAAAACCTCAATGCTCCCTACGGGTTCTCTAAAAAATGAACTCTTCAGATAATTATTTTGAACCTAGGAAGAGCTCACAAATGGTCTAAACTGGACAGGAGCCCGTGCAGTCGCCCACCAAACTTGAGTGCAGCGGCCTCCAAAAGTTCACAAACATTCATTCTCATATATACTAATATACAGTGTATATATACATATGGATGGTAGTTCATAAAGTTTATAGGATTGTATTCGTGTATATATTAGTATATTACTTGTATTATTCCGGTGTTGATTAGCGTACAAGTATTTTCCTGGAAACGAAGTCGCGTTTCGAGTCCGCTTTCTTCCAATCGACACGGACGGGAGCTACGGTTTCGAAGAAGCCACAGTTTCTCTCTCTCTCTCTCTCTCTCTCTCTCTCTCTCTCTCTCTCCCCTTCCTGTTTGGAGAGCCGGAAATTGAGCGGGAAAGTTCCACTGAAAACTGAGAAATTACTACTACTAATTCCAAGGTCCGGCTTAAAAATCCCCTGTTATATACTATATATACTACTAGTACTAACACTCTGTTTGGTTAAGACGAAAATAAATGATTTTGTTGCGCGGAATCACTACTTGTTTATAAACATTTTGTTTTAATTTTTTTTTTTGAATGCAAGTGGGAAGAACACTGGACAATTATTAGTGGAGTATCATTTTTTTTCCTATATTCTCTCTGTTCTTCCATTGCTTTCTGAGAAACCAAGCTGGGGTGGTTTCCTGGCTGTAGTTCTGAATTTCAGTTCAAGACTGGTACTCCTTGCTTCTTGAATAGTTGATCTTGAGAGTCTTGAATATGATGAATCCGAGACTGACTCTAGGAACGGATCCAGTGGAGACGGGGTGGGGCCTGTAGCTCAGGGGATTAGAGCACGTGGCTACAAGCCACGGTGTCAGGGGTTCGAGTACCTCCTCGCCCAACCTTCCCAAGAGGGAAAGAAGTGAGGAAATTTCATTGGTTTTTTGTTTGTTTGTTTCTGCTATAGTTTGCAAATGGAAAGAAGCTCAAATAAGTAGTCGTTTCAGTTTTTTTTTATCAAGTGTCAATATATTGATTTTTAGTTGGTGGGTTTATTTCGAAGTGGGAAGTTCTTGAAAGTATGTGTTATGCGCTTTTGATTTCTCTTACTCTAGTGGTCCCAAAAATCCAAGACTCAAGAAATCCGTTGGACAGGCACGTTCACATCTCGTACAACCGATACGATCCTCTGTTCTTTGGATCAAGAGCAATTTGCTTAGGTTGTTTATCCGTTGTTGATCCCCGTATAATTGGCCTTGAATTACACTTTCCGACGCACTTTTTCCATCTGATAGTACTGTAGTATTGTGGGACTTTCTAATGAGATTGACTCAATTGTAAGTAGAAATTATGGGAATGGTGTGAAGTGCCTGATTTTGACCGATGGAGTCCATTTTGAAACAAAAAAATGAATTCGGGTTGTAGAGATTAGAGTTGAATCACCCAGGCTACCTACGTAGTGATCTTCACATTCTTAATATCTGTTGAATCAGTGATCGATGTATTTTTGTACTTAAGGCGAATAGGTTTCCGTTCATCTTGAGAATCAACATCGTTATTTGGTCTTCGGATCATTAGCGTTTACTGACAGCTGAGCTTTTGTTTGCCATGGTTCATCTTCTGCCTTCAATCTTGAGAATCAGCACTTCCTTTCACATCTCTCTCTCTCTCTCTCTCTCTCTCTCTCTCTCTCTCTCTCCATGGTTACTCTTCTGCATGTTTCATTCATCTTTCTTGCTTTTCTGTGATTGAAGAAGTCATCTTAGATGTATATCAAATGGTTTTTTAGTTAGCTTTAAACAACTCCAAATATGTAGCCACCAGCATACCTTCCAACACTTTCTGACAAGGCCTCTGTTTGGCCCTGCAGCTTTCAATCCAGAATCCTTTCCCTCCTCTGCAACGCGTTCCATCTTTTTTTATTCCTCACTTTGTTTAGAGCAGTGTTACCCATTTGATGCGCATGTCACACACATGGAATGGTTCCGGACACATGTTTTTCTCTCTGTCTTAGCCTTGCAAGTTCAGATTATTTTCCGGCATGCTTGATTGTCCATCTTTTCTTCAGCTTTACTTGTAATTTGTAACTTGCTACCACGCCTTACATTTTGTAATGCTTTTGAAAGCTCATTGAGTTGCATCCATTAACAGTTCAAAGAGAATGAACTCTCCAACCGCGCAGTTTGTCACCTTAAGAAGGATGGGTTTATACGAACCAGTCCATCACATGGGCATGTGGGGAGATTTTAGAGGTAGCTATCCGAATACCTCTGGCTCTATGATTGAGGATGGGAGCACAAAAATGAACAACCAGGTGCAATATTTGAAGTTTCCTCCACTTGGTCTTTCCATATTTACCCCATACTTCTGCTTATGAGCTGAACTTGTTTATATTGGTTGATGTCTCTAGTCAGAGGAAACTACTTCACAAGGATCACTAGGACCTTCAAACCAATACGATCAAGAAGCGACTAAACCTCCCGATAAGGTAAAGGGATATTGCATCATTGTGCATTAACGACGGCCTTTTCCTCTATGGCCCCGTTTGTTTGTAGAGATTTAAGCATCGGTTGGACTGACTGACCCAAAAAAGAGAGTCTCAGTTGGACTGAATGTCCTAGGGGACAACATATCTTGTATCTGGTTGAATCTTTTTAGTTCAGCATCATATATCTATTGGATAGTATTATTGATACCCTCACTACTAATCCAGTCGAACAAAACCGGGCATATGCATATTGTTCTTCTTTCTCTTCTAAAATGCATTTTAGTTTTCAGCCTTGTATTCTCTTGTCAACCAATGTAAGCAATCAATAACAGTTCCAGGGAGCATCTATCTGATTGTTCATTTACATTCTCTGAAGTTAATCGATCTCCATATGCGCCTTTCTTCACCTCTTGGATTTCTATTGAAAGTGGTTAATTAGACCAGTTCGAATATTAAACTTCAGGTACTTAGGCGTCTTGCTCAGAACCGTGAGGCTGCTCGCAAAAGCCGGTTGCGGAAAAAGGTAGATAGTGATTCGAAAAACCTAGTTGCCTATGCATTGGCTATGACTTGTCATATTGCAGCTGCATTTAAATTTCTTTTCCAAGACCTTAATGCAAGAATGTCGGATAAATTTTGCTTTATAGGCGTACGTGCAGCAGTTAGAAACAAGTCGGTTAAAGTTGATTACACTGGAGCAAGAGCTTGAACAAGCTAGACATCAGGTAAAGGGAAATAGGCCTTCTTTGCCACACATCTTATTTATCTCTTGTTGTGATGATCAAAGAAGTAGGAGTAACTTTCTTCTTGCTTTCGTTATGAGAAAAGCTAGTGATTGTAGTATGTTTTACCGCAGGGTCTGTATATGAGTGGTGGATTAGATAACAGTCCTCTGGGATACTCTGGAGCTGTAAACCCAGGTTTGTTGGTTCATCTGCTTCCACCACCATCTTTATTTTCAATTTCACCCTTAAATGTTTTTTGCTAGCTTAGAGTGAAATAACAAAGCAGTCCTTATTGGACTTTGTTTCTATTTCCTAGTCCTTTATCAGTCTAGACAGCCCTCTGCACACAATTTCTACAAGTCTTTTTACTCTAATACGGTTCTCATTTTCTTTCCATTCAATTTATGTCCTGCAATTAGAGATTAAAGAACTTTTGCAGGTATTGCCGCGTTTGAGATGGACTATGGGCACTGGGTGGTAACACAAGATAAACAAACTTGTGACTTAAGGGTTGCTTTGAATTCTCACATAACTGACATGGAGATTCAAGTCCTTGTTGATGTTAGCATGCAGCACTATTTTGATCTGTTCCGCATGAAGGCAACCGCTGCAAAAGCTGACGTCTTCTATATAATCTCTGGCATGTGGAACACATCTGCCGAACGTTTTTTCTTGTGGATTGGAGGGTTTCGCCCATCAGAGCTTCTAAAGGTGATGCATTGTTCTGTTGAGAAAGTCATTTCTAGATTTCCTACTTGGTA
>BPLS01031996.1:2934-17960 GCA_019656275.1 Rhododendron kiyosumense | reverse complement strand
TCTCTCTCTCTCTCTCTCTCTCTCTCTCTCTCTCTCTCTCTCTCTCTCTCTCTCTCATTGCTCGATCACATATGAGGCATTGCTTCGTATCTTTTCCCGCAAAAAAACACCGTTCCATTAGTCAGTTATGGCAAACTCTGCAACAAATTTCAACGGTACTACTTTCATGAGCCACCGCTCCAGAATATACAAATCCGCATCCGAAAAGACACCCGAATCCCTCCCAATCCTCTGCGACTTCTTGAGAGAGTATGGTGCGGCTGTACCGATCGACAACCGGGGCGACACGGTCCTCCATCTTCTGGCCATCAACGGCAACAAGGCTGCATTGGAAAGCCTACTCCGGACAGGCCTCCTGACAGATGAAGCGCTGGCAAAGAAGAATGTCCACGGCAACACCGCCCTGCACGAGGCCGCCAGGTCCGGGCAGACGGAAGTCGCGAAGATCATGCTGAGGAGGAAGCAGGATCTGGTTTTCTTGCGCAATGACATGGACGAGACGCCTCTTTACATTGCCGCTGCTTATGGGAAGAGGGAAGCTTTCGGGGTTTTGGAGAGTTATCGCAGCGATTGCATGACGAGGAGACGCGATGGCCGCACCATTCTCCATGCTGCTGTTGATGGAGAACGTTACCGTATGTTTCTGGTTGCGTGCTTCTAATTACTGTACGTATAGTAATTGCCACTGCTATGCATACAGCATATGCAATATGAGAGTGTCTTTTTCACGGAGTTGTTCAATCTTGCATGTCCATTTTGGTTTTGAACGGTCCAGATTTTAATAAAAATTTTCTGGAGAAAATTTAATCACAATCAATTATTACCGGTCATAATTGGTTTTCCATCCGGATCGTTTAAAAACACTTTGGAAGGTCGCAATTGAACTCCATAACTTCTTCTTTATGGAACAACCAGTAAAGAAGATTCCCTCATGCAATATATACATTATCAAATAGACACATTGGGGCAAGTGGAGTGGAGTGGAGTGCTGTTGGTGCCTCATTTATATTTTCATCCATATGGGTATGGTTCGATTCCCGTAAACACTCATGTGCCTCACCAAGTCCCCTAATCTAGACAAAAATAAAAAATAGACACATAGGGTGGTGGCAGGGTCGGCCGTTAAAAAATAAATTTTGGTGACTAATACTCCTATAAGGTAAAATGTTTTTTTGTTATTTAAGGTAAAAAGATTGAACATGTTATTTTATTTTTTTAATTTAAGTAAGACAAACTTTTAAAAAAAATTATACCATTACAATTTACAAACACAAATTAAATATAACAAAGTACCGGTCATATACTACGTTTTCTCCAACGATGAGTTAAATTATTATTATTATTATTTTTTATTTTTATCAATGTTTGCCAAAACAAAGCTCCTGGTAATCAGAATACTAATGGACATAAAGTCCCACTCCCACAACTCAAATGATGTTCGCAGGGTGTGTTTGGGATGGGTTGAAAAAGAAACTTGTACAAAGAATTTCACTTTTTTTTCATTAGTAAAGTCGTTTAAAGATGAATAATATTAATCAGAATACTAATGGAAGCTCAAAAGGTAACGTGGCCAAGTTGGTTTCGGAAAGTTATAAGCAAGGAATGGGAGGAATTGTAATGCACCCGCGGCACTACATCGTGTAGTGTGGCTGATCCAGCTATCCATCTGATCAATATGAACGACTCGGATTTAATTCAAGCTCTTACAAATTCTAGCCATCCATGTTCCGATGAGAATCTGAGCCGTTCATTGTTAAGATGGACGATTGGATTGTTCGCACTACACGTGTAGTGCGGGGTGCACTATAGCAAACAAAGATGTCATTGGGTGATGGGATTTTATTGACAACAAACTCTAGAACCATGTGAGTCTAGAGCAGGTTGCATTCGCCCATGTTCCGATAAGAATCCGAGTCATCTATTGCCGAGATAGACGATCGATTTGTTCGTACTACACGAGTAGTACAGGGGTGCATTACAGCAAACAAAGATGTCATTGGGTGATGGGACTTTATTGACAGCAAACTCTAGAATCGCGCGAGTCTAGAGCAGGCTGTTTTCTTCTGCATTTTGGTGGTTTGAAGAACACACATTATTCTTATGATCATGTCAAAAAAAAAAAGAAAAAAAAGAACACACATTATTGTTATCAAAGACCCTCACCGATTTAACCCCAAATTTTACCATACCAATTCCATCGATTGAGAGCCATCCTCCTTACTTCATTGAGAGCCTCTATGTCATGGGCGCTACCCATCCGCCCGCATCCTTGCCCCATCTGAGAGTCAATAGGGATTTTTTCACTCCATTAAGAATCTCCGTGCAAGCTCACCTACCGGTTTGATCTTGCCCAAAGATCATCATCCTTCCTAAGCTTGGCACACCAAATGACAACCCAAACAAAACAAGTAGAGTAGCCCCATGTTGTTCCACCTTTTTTTTTCCCGTGAATTTCTTCCCATGCTTGCACAGTGCAAATGCCAACCACAATCCGGCTCGGCAACCATTAACTTTTCCCAGATAGCTAACCATCGGTTCTCATACCAATTGTTGGGAGTTTGATCAAAGGTTCTTTCACGAGCTGTGTCGTGCCGATATAGCCCAATCTGTTAGGAAGTATTTATGGAGTCTGCACCACATCACTTGGATCCAATATATATATATATATATTGAATGACTCATATTCTTTAGGAAAAGCCTATAGAGGTGTCAAACGGTCTGTGCCGTGCTGGTATGGTCTGTTTAGTTTTGTGTCAACTGTGTTTTATGCCGTGCTGGTCTGTTTATTTAAATCGTGTCGTGCCGTACCGTACTGACCCGTTTACTTAAATTGTATCATGCAAGTAAAAATCTTCTCAAAAAGAAAACATTCTCGTGTCGTCCCTTTGCCATTTTTAAAAATTGTTTTTTAAAATAATACAATATTTTGCTTATAAGTTTATTTACTTGTTCCGTTCAAAATCACAATGTGACTTCTAGCCATGGTGGTGCCGTGGTGTGACATGTGCACATAGATTTTAGGAAATCTGGATTCAAGTAGATAATAATATATGTACGACTGTTGAACTTTTTGTAATGTTCAAATATTTTGCACACCAAAAATGTTTTGATAATTTTTTTAATTATACTTTTTATCTTATAATGTCAATTTTACAACAAAAAAAAAAACCCTATTGATTAAAATAAACCAAAATAATTTTTAGTGAAAATTAATTTTTTTAAATCTTCATTTGATAAAACGCAATGTATGAACGGTATTTTGTCAGGTTTGATTTACATTTTTCTAGTTGTATTAAAAGTTTTAAAAACTTATTTTAGCTAAATTACAAAGCTAAAATGTACATTGTTTACTATTTTTACCCTATATTAACTACATAATGAGTCAATTTATTTAATAATGGCATAGTGAGTCAATTTTTTCCCTTAATTAATGACATTACAAGACATGAAATAGAGAGTCAATTTATTTAATAAAAATAAAAATTATTTTCTTTTCTGTGCTTCATGTCTGTGCCCTTTCATGTCCGTGTTTTGCCTAGCTAGAATAGTGCTGTGCTCGTCCCACTTCCATACTGTGCCCGGCTAAGACCGCGTTGTATCTGTCAAGCCGGCCAACTTTTCGTGTTGTGCCCAAGCCCACTAAGATCATGCCGTGCCAGACCAAAACCATGCCTATGACGTGTCGTGCCAGTCTAGCCAATTTTACACGCTTTTGTGAGTGGTGCGCCACCTAATTATATATTAAGATCCAATTCTTTTTTTATTTATCCGATGTAGGACTCAATCATGCATACATGTTCCTAACAATCTCCCCCTCATGAGGCATTGGGCCAACCCCAACCCCCTTAGAGCATCTCCATCTTTTACTCAGTTTTTTTTATCCAAATTTGTGTAAAAATTTGGACAAAAACTTGATTTGGTTTTGTGTGTTCCAACGGTAAATTCAAATTCAAGCACAAATATAAGTAAAAGCTTCATTAATGATCCTATTGTAAATTTATAGGCGTGAAATTTGTCTTCAAAAATTTGAGTCAAAGCCAAAATTGAGTCTAGTAGTATAGGGTTGGATAAGAAGTGGAGGAGTGTTTTTGGGTGATTTTTTCCCAAATTTAAGTTTGAGTCAAGGTTTGAGGGAGGAGCGGAGATGCTCTTATGCCCCGTTATACATCAACTACGATTTTATACCTGAACCATCTCCAACCCCAGCCCTTTTCTCAACTCATCTCTGCGATTGTTCCCCTGCCACCACAGCGAAGCCGCTCGCCACCGCAACCCTAAACCTATCCACAACATCATTTTTCCCGGTTGCCGTCTGCCCTTTCCCTCGCCACCACCGTTTTCCAAATATACTCTGCCCCAATGTTGTGATCTTTACACTCAAAATTCAAAACCTGATGTAATTAGAATACCCATTGCCCCTCAAATCAAAACCCATCCCATAATCAATCCCCAGTTAATGTCCACCACCCTCAAAACAATTGAAGATTGAATATTGCACTAGAGATGGAGAAGTCAAGAGAAATGGTTGGATATAACGGCTAAGTCTTTAGAATTTTGATGGCCAATTTCGCAAAATCCGTTTGTGTTAGCCTGGTGGTGGTCAAAGCCTGAGACTTGGGGTGTGCTCTCCCTAAGGTCTCATCCATAAGGATTTTGCCAAGGCCTTTGATGAGGCCCCACAAGTGGACGGGGTGATTGGTCATGAGATTAGTGGATGTGTGCGTAAGATGGTGGAGACACCCGTGTTCTAAAAATCGTACGAAAGTAGAAATCTTTCGGGTGGAATATACTTTCTCATCTAGGGGAAGTTGAATGAATAAATGTCTTTGTGAGAAACTTCGGGGGAGGTAATTTTTTTTTTTAAAGTTACCATGATATACTAGTAGGTCTACGCATTCATTATGAAAATTGTACTCTCGGTTGCACAGCATTCATCTTGAACAGGGGTGTGGCTCCATTGAGATAAAATGCAATCCTGTCAACATTGCATTAGGTGATGTCTTTTGAGTTGTTGCCCATTCTGTTAACTAGGTCATTAACCAATGTTAGTACTCCAGTGGATAACACTCTATTCTATATTTGAAGGGAGAACAGCAGTTTTGGTGTTTCTCTTAAAATGAAGTTTTATTTATAGTTTTTTGGTACTTTCAAAAATGCCCCTAAACATTATGTTCTTTTACAATTTAAATAAATGTTCCATAATGGAAATTGTTGGGGCAAAAGAGTGAAACTTGATTTGGAAACTGCTACCCATGGTAACTATCCACTATCCATGTTAAACATTTTTGCACTAAAAGCAGAATGTTCTATGCATAATTTAACTGTGGTTTGAATTTCATAGGGCTCGCATTGTGTGTTTACAACTTCTTGATTGCTAAATATTCCCTTCTAGCTGTTAACCCAACAGACTAAGCTAATGCCTACTGCTATTTTCTACTTCATGGTGCTCGCGCTGCATGTTTATAACTTCTTGATTCCGTAATATTCTCTTTTGTGAACCAGATTTGGCTGCTAACATAGTGGAGTCATACCCCGATCTTGCTTGCAAACAAGATGAAAATGGTATGACCCCATTGAATTTATTGGTCACAAAAGCATCTTCATTCAGAAGCAGGTCATCATATGTGTTTTACGATCTAAGCAGGACAGCCTTTATCCCCTGGCAGATGTTTGAAGCTATAATATACTCCTGTAAGTAATATCATTTTACCTGCGGTTGGGTGAAACATGAAGTTTGCTGCCTATTTTCGCTACTATGCTTTTGCTATGTTATTCCAATTCTGTCCTTAGAATACAAGTTAAATTTTAATAAGCTTTCATCATAAGATTCCAATTAAAGTTTAGGCGAAATATGTGAGGCCTCCTCTTCTAGTTTTTCTATTAATGAATCGCTAACCGTGGTATTAAGCAGTTATTCCACCAATGTATGTCGAGGCTACTTTAGAGTCACATGCAGCCAACAATGAAGAGGCTCCAAGAGATAATAGAGTTGGTATCTCCAAATTAGAAAGGTCTTTCTTCACCAAAAAAATCCTAGGTGTGTTAACTTCTATTTTTTATTTACTTCTTTTTTTTGGCTGTTGGAAAAGATTCACATTGTTGATTGATGTCCCAACAACAAGTAATAACGGAAGGCAACAATCAGGGACTTTGTGGAGCGAGCCTCTACTATAGTAATCGATGTCCTCCGCGCTCCAGCCCATTTCCCATCAACCTACCGGACAAAAATTGAAAATGGTCGATTAATGTTGGGCGATGATTTTTGTACTCCACTTTTCTCAAAATACTCATCTGTGTTTATAGGTGAAGTCAAACTATTACACAAATGCCCTTACTAGAACGTCATTTTTGTAACCTTGCATAATAAAGGCAGGAAAAAAAGGAAAAGAAAGAAAGAAATATTTATAGAAAGGTGGAGTGTGACAAATAATTCTGTTGATATATCATTAAAAAACAAAACCATATTCTACTACCTCATATATAACCTTATAAAAATACTATATGTGTGTGTTGGATAGCTCGGTACACATTGTTGAATCTATTTCCTAGCAAATTAAGCTTTTGAGATAATTGGTGATTTAACATGGTATAAGGTTTGGTTTTTTGGATGTCTTGGGTACAAGTCCCTTGGTTTGCATTTGTTAAAACCTAAATCACAAATTATCGCAAGAATTAAACAAAGAGCTCCTCTAACGTTGGCAGAAAAGGTAGGTACACTACATAGTTACATTACATCTTATGTGGGGCCCACTTCGGGTTCCACAAAAATCCCAAAAAATGCCCATAAATTTTAAAATATTATTTTATGGTGCCTTGTAAAAAATTAACTCCACAGGATATTGGTAAGTATTACTTCTAGATTCATATGGGTAAAACTGCTCAACTGCGCAGTTTTGCCCATACGAATTCAGAAATAATACTTACCGATATCCGTTGGAGCTGATTTTTTACAGGGTTCCATAAACAATATTTTAAAATTTATGGGCATTTTTCTAGATTTTTGTGAGACCCACCCCGGGCCCCTCATAAAATATAGTGTAACGTGTAGTGTATGTAGCAAGGAATTGACATGCACCTTAACATCTGAGATTTCTAGTTAGGAGTGTGCTAGAATGGCCAACTAGCAGACTATGCAGCTGCTTTGTTTCTTTGTCTGCAATGTTTATTTTTTCATTTGTTTTGCTAGGTTGTTGGTTGTTCAAAAACATTGATGACGCAAAACAAAAACACGCACTCGCCTTACTGCTAGCAAATAGATTGATCGAAAAAGAAGATTGGAGTCGTTACATTTACTTTCAAAGCATAGATTCTGGAGCCAACTCAATTTGTAAAACATTATCATCACCAAGAGCGCCTGACCCACTAATTCAAGCAACAAAGCGTGGCATTCTTGAGTTGGTGATGGCAATACTAAAAAAGTACCCCGAGGCTGCAGATTCCTTTGATGAAAATGGAAGGAATATATTACATATATCGGTGGAGCAAAAGCATAGATTTATTTATGACTACTTGATGTGTTCCGTTGCATACAAGGATAGGATGTTGGCAGATGTTGATTTCCGAGGGAACACAGTCATGCATATGGCAACATGTTCAGAAAAAAGACCACCTCAATCTCCTCCTCCTCCTCCTCCTCAGTCTCCTGGAGTCACGGATGAATTGATAGCAAATGTTCGTGGCGGTCAAGGAAACACTGATTTTCATATGGGGGGAAAGCCGGGAAGTGTTGAAGTAGTCATCCAGATGAGTCAGGATGTCCTTTGGTTTAAGGTACCAAATCTGTCACTGTTCTTGGTTTTACACTCACAAGCTTCCTATAAATTTGTTACTGCTCTTGGTTTTCAAATAACAAGCTTTGTATACCCTCTTGAAGCCATCTTTGGAACTTATGATGGTTTTGTGTTACCTTGAATATGTTTGAGCATGTGATTTTTTTCCAATGGGTTCTACTTGTTTAATTGTTTTGTTCTTTGGTTAAATGAGTCTATAAATTTTTTGGTTGCTATATTTAGTTGATAACTACATCATTGGACATCAATTCTCTCCTAGTCGGCATGAGTGACCCCTGCTATAGTCATGACCCCTGCAACGTCATTAGACATCAATTTTTGGACTTCATAGAAATGTTTTCAAATTGGGATACGTATTGTGGGTCGTTTATTTTATTTTATGTATTGTATCGGGATATGTATCGTGTATCGTAAGATATGTTAATGAAAACAAATATACAACAACAAAACAAATATAATATAAAATAATATTTATACTTAATTATAATATAAAAATCTGTTGGATATATGAAAATAAGTGTTTAATGTATGAAAAATAGGCTTTTAGGATGGAAAATTTCAAGTCTCCCATGTAGGATCTATCATAATGAGGCTTTCTCGTGCCTGAGTCGTGCAATATAGGATCAAAACATTGGATACCGCCATAATTAGATCAAATGATTCAGAATGGGTTTGTGTTCCAATTCTTAAAATATGGTATGATTTCTTCTCAACAAGAAATCGTAGGATACGTTCCGAATCGGGATACGCTATTATATCATAAGATACGTCATCGTATCATAGGATTTCTATACAAAAAGGATACGGGGTGGGATATGTATCGTTTTTGGAAAGAGACAATACGAATCGTAGGATACGTATCCCGTATCGTAAGATTTTAACAACCATGTCTTAATACTTATGGTTCTGTATCGTGTCTTTTTTGTCTATGGCCTTTTATTTCGTAATTGGTTGGCATTCCCTTTGCGTCCTTTTTAAAATTATATTGTACTCCCTCTGTTCCTATTTGTGAATCCCGCTTTGGGAATCCAACTTTTTTAAGAGGCTTCATAATTAGGGGATATAACTTGAACTTTCCTACTTTGCCTGTCAAAATCAATGAAATAATTTTTTGTTGGAAAACTCACCACTTTCAAAATTTAGGCAGTATACTCATTGGCACCAAGTTAGAGGTAAATGTTTTGTAAATAATTACTCCCAATTGGCGGTAGAAGTGGGCAGAATTTCCTGCCAAAGGAATTCATATTCTAGTCCAATTCAAAAAGTATCCAGAAGCATTAATTGATCCCTTAATTGAATTTTGAATAAGAAGGGCAAAAAGGGAAAACATGATCCATTTTTATGTTAACTTTCTAAATTGAACATTCATTTTGGAACACCCAAAAAGGGAAAGATGGACCATCAAATAGGAACGGATGGAGTATTACTTTTCAAAGAAAATATGTCCTTAAAAAACTAGTTACTGGAGGGCGCGACTTTTAGGAAAGCTTCGTCGTGTTCAATAAAGTTAGGGTTTGTACTGCACCTATCAAGCATATCGAGAAGGCCAGGGATAGCTCCGCCGGGTATGTCTTGAACGTAATCGATTGTCATCTTGAAGAGGTGGTTTGATCCAATACTGTACCACTCTTTGATCAGTTTTGATGATGGATGTCTAATTGCTGCGTTGTTCTGAAGAAATTTTTCACCTCTACACCTCTCATCATTCCAAATACTTAGTCTCTCATATCTAAATCAACCATTGTTTCTTTGGGCAAATGTTTCATATTGCAAAGATCATGCATGTAGATCAGATATTCGTGTGTTTGTTTGGTAGGTTGAATTTTAGAGTTATATTCAATTGTCATAACTTGCACGTAGGGTGTAGTTTTAAGACACTCAGTTATTGTGCCCCTCATTGTTTTACATGCTAGTTTCTTTCGCTTCCTTTAGTTTTTGTCATTAGTTCTGTTGACATTTTCCAATTCAAACAGTTGATTTGCCTTGGGTTTATTGAGAGTTTCATGTGTGTGAATTCTCAATTCTATAATTGTTTACACTAAACTCACCTAATTGATGACTTTTTCTTATCCTATAGCGTGTGAAGCATGATTCTTATCCACACTTATGGCACCTTCGTAACGTTGATGGAAAGTCAGCAGACGAGCTATTTGAAGAAAATCACTCAGCTCTACGAGAACAAGCCGAGAATGCTGCCAAGCACGTGAGTACCAACTTGATAATAGTGGCCACTCTCATTGGCACAATCAATTTCGCAGCCCTTTTTACCCTGCCTGGAGGCTTTGATCAAAACACAGGCATACCCATGCTTTTTGAAAGCAACAGGCAAGAAGTGCAGTTCTTCACGACATACATAGGGTTGGGTCTTTTCTTCACTTTCCTCACCTTAGCGACTCTAATGTTAATCCAGCTATCACGGTTTGACACTAGCGATTTCCACATGGCGATACCGGTCAAAACCATTGTTTCTACTATCATAATTATCCTCTCCGCGGGCTTCTCCGCTACCGCGTTTGGGCAAGGCTATATTCTTGAGGGTGAGTTAGGACCCTTCTTGGCCACTTTTTTGATATTCTTCATATTCCTTGTTATTATTGTGTTGGCCCTCGTAGTGATAGACACAAAGTTTTTGCTATTTGATTACATGTACTATGCGATTCGCGATTGGCTTGTTTATAAAAGCCCGGAAATGTAGAATCAGTTTGTTTGTGGATTTGCATTTTGTAAAATTGTAAAGGAAGTGAGAGACGTGGAATGGGAACCCAAAAGAATAGGGTTATTTTCTCATTACATTATACTTATACAAATGTAAACATTAATTACACATTATACCCTTATCTCCTAATCTACTTACATAAGAGATTAAATGTGAATTAAAACTAATTACATATAAACCCATAACTTAACACTTCCCTTCAAGTTGGTGCAAAGATATCAATTAAGCCCAACTTGAACACGATAGGGTGGAAACTCTTGCTACCAAGCTCTTTTGTAAATATGTCAGCCAGTTGATCTTCAGATCTCACAAAAGGCATACATATCAAACCCGTGCTCAGCTTCTCCATAATGAAGTGCCTTCTGTCATGTTGAATAGGGTTATGAGCAATGTTGATGGCAGCTTTATTGTCACAGTAGAGTTTCATAGGACCATTATCAGTAATTCCCAAATCGCGTAACACAGGTTGGAGCCACAAGAGCTCAAAAACGCCATGAGCCATAGCTCTGTACTCAGCTTTTGCACTAAATCTGGCAACCACTGATTGCTTCTTACTTTGCCAAGTAACCAAATTTCCCCCAATGAAGATACAATAACCCGAAGTAGAGCGTCTATCATCCACAGAACCAACCCAGTCAGCATCAGTAAATGTTTCCAATCGCAGGTGACCATGATTAGAGAACAGAATTTCCTTTCCTAGAGTTGATTTGAGGTACCTCAAGATGTGATAAACTGCATCCAGATGTAAAGCACGAGAATCATGCATAAACTGACTAACAACGCTCACTGCATGAGTAACATCTGGTCGGGTGTGAGCTAAGTATATCAGTCGATCCACAAGTCACTGATATCTCTCCTTGTTAGTGCACTTCCCTACATTGCCACTGAGATGATGATTTGCCTCAATAGGAGAATTTGCAGGTCTATAGCCCAACATACCTGTTTCTTCCAAAAGATCAAGTATATACTTCCGTTGGGAGATAAAAATACCTCTATCAGACCTTGCCACTTCCATACCAAGAAAATATCTTAGTGATCCCAAATCCTTAATCTCAAATTATTGAGCCATACTAGATTTGAGATTAAAAATTTCATTCACATCATCGCCTGTCATTATTATATCATCAACATATACAATAAGGACAGCAATCTTACCAGCACCTCCCTTGATGAACATAGTATGATCTGCATGGCTCTATTTGTATCCAAACCCCAACATAGCTTTGGAAAATCTGCCAAACCATACTCTAGGTGATTGCTTCAGCCCATATAGGGCCTTCTTTAATCTACACACCTTCCATTCAGCCTCAGAGGAAGAAAAACCTGGTGGTACGTCCATATACACCTCCTCTTCTAACTTACCATGGAGGAATGCATTTTTCACATCAAACTGGTGAAGGGGCCAATTCAAATTGACAGCACAAGAAAGCAGAGCTCGCACAATGTTCATCTTTGCTACTGGTGCAAACGTCTCCTCATAGTCAATACCATAGGTTTGAGTAAAACCCTTGGCAACAAGTCTCACCTTATATCTCTCAACTGTACCATTAGCATTCTGCTTAACAGTGAAAATCCACTTGCATCCTACCGATTTCTTTCCTCCTAGAAGTGATACTAGCTCCTAAGTGCCATTCTTTTTCAAAGTTGTCATTTCTTCTACCATAACTCTTTTCCACTTAGGTATTATGAATGCATCCTACAAATTATGTGGAATACATATAGAAGAAAGAGACGAAACAAATGCAAGGTACGAAGCAGATAAACGATCATAAGAGACAAATTGAGAGATGGGATATTGAGTACATGACCTAATACCTTTCCGAAGAGCAATAAAAAGATTATCAGACTCAATAAAGGGAGGTTCAATAGGAGAAGATTCATTACTAGATAAGTCAGCTGAGGAATCTGGAACTAGAGCAAGGGATTGTAATTGACAAGATGGTATTACATATGAGGACTTTCCTTTCTTTTGTCTAATGTAGGTCCTTAAGTTAGATTGACAAGGTGGTATTACACATGAGGACTTTCCTTTCTTTTGTCTAATGTAGGTCCTTAAGTTAGACCCTTTCAACTGTTGTGGTCATCCCTCAATATTGTCACCAATGTCATGAGTTGCTCTTCCAGCAGATATTGGTTCTTCGCTAAATTGTTTCCTCTCCCCCTCACCATGATTATAAACAGAGGTAAATATCTCTTCCTTCCTTATCTCTTCCTACTGATGCTCCCCCTGAGGAGATGGAGTGGAGGAAGAGTAAAAAGACACTGTTTCCCAAAAGGTAACATCCATAGAGACATAAAACTTGCTAGAGTGAGGATCATAACATTTATAACCCTTCTGGGTAGGTGAGTACCTAATAAAAACACACGTCTAGGCTTTAGGATCTAAATTGCCCCCAGAGGGATGAGGGGTATGGACAAAACACACACAACCAAACACCCGCGGTGGGAGAGTGGTGACACGAGAACTGTGAGGAAGACAGTCAATATGAGCTTTGAACTGGAGAACACTAGATGGCATACGGTTGATAAGATAAGTAGCAGTCAAAATTGCCTCTCCCAAAAAAATTTGGGAACATTCATGGTGAATAAAAGAGAGCGAGCTACCTCAGCAAGATGACGATTCTTGCGTTCAGCAACTCCATTTTGTTGTGGAGTGTCAACACAAGTCGTTTGATAAAGAATGTCATTTTCTTCTAAGAATGCCCTAAAGTTCCTATCTATATACTCAGTCCCATTGTCACTACGGGGAATTTTAATATTCGTATCAAATTGAGTGTGTACCATGGCATAAAAAGGTTTAAAACAATAAAAGACGTCACTTTTTGATTTAAGTAAATACACCCAAGTAACACAATAATAACAGTCAATAAAAGTGACAAACTACCGAAAACCTTTAAGAGAGGTAACAGGGGAAAGACCCCAAATATCAGAATGGATAATAGTAAAAGGAAACGCACTCCGTTTATTAATAGGTGCATAAGATGAATGTTTATGTTTTCGAAGTTCACAGGCTTCACAAAAAAACTGAGTCCTAGGATAATGCTTTATTAAATTAGGAAAAGGTTTCTCTAAAATCCGAAAGGAGGGATGACCCAATCTACGGTGCCACTGATGTAACATAGTGAGAGCTGGACCTGTTTCTACTTGCAGAGTAAGACCACATGACATAGGTGAACGAGGTGCTAACTCCAAAAAATAGAGGCCACCATGTGATTTACCATTGCCAATCATCTTCCCCGTATCTAATTCCTGAAAGACACAATGAGTAGGAAAAAAAGTTACGGAACAATTTGCAGAACGAGTAAGGCTACTAACAGACATAAGATTAGGGGCAAAGTTGAGAATATGTAAAACTGAAGAGAGAGAAATAGAGGGAGAATAGCGAACAGAACCCTTCCATGAGATAGCAGAGAATGACCCATCTGCTATTCGAACCTTATCTTTACCAGAACAAGTAGAGTAAGAATCAAACACGGAGGAACACCCAGTCATATGATCTGAGGCTCCAGAATCTATAATCCAAGGAATAGCAGAAGAGGCAGTAAATGCACTAGCCGGGATACCTGTGTGAGCAAAATAGGATAAAGTAGGAGCTATTGTGGAAGAGGAAGCTATAGTAAATGGAGAATCAGCCCGAGCCATAATGTGCCTAAGAGTTTGTATCTCTTCTTGAGAGAAACCACCAACATGATCAGATGACGCCTGAATCTCAGAACTGAACCCAAAATCAAGTAAGGTGCTAACTGTAGACTCCGAAACATGGGCCTGGGCCCGAGAACGCACCGGACCACGACCATGGCCACCACGTCCACCCCCGCGCCGACGAGAGGGCTTGCCATGTAGCTTTCAACAAAAATCCCTGGTGTGACCAGTGTTGTGGCAATAATCACACTGGAGTGACGCATGATCAAGAGGCCCGCTACTAGTACCAGACTGGGACTTGCTACCCTGAAGAATAGGCCCACTATCATAACCAAAATAACCCTGAGGAGTAGCAACCAGGGCAGAACGATCAGAAATAGGAGGGTGTAACATAGCACCCATCATACTTTCCTCCTGCTGAACAATAGAATAGGCTTCTCCCAAGAATGGAAACGAAACACGACCCAACACCTGCACTCTAATCGGATCAAGCTCCAAATTAAAACCAGCAAGAAAGTCATAAACACGCTCTTTCTCCATCCCTTTTAGCCAATTAGCAGTATCCATAGTACAAACAGCCTGAAAACCCTGATAATAATCAAATTCCCCCCAAGCACCACTCAGGTTAGCAAAGTACACAGTGACAAAGCGATGATTTTGTTTCAATGTACAGAGTCTTTTTCTCAACTCAAAATACTGCGCATCATTACCTTGTTGCGAATAGGTTTGGGCTGCAGTAGTCCAAATCTGACGTGGAATATCAAGAAGCAGGAAAGTGTAGACACCCTATTCTGGACCATCCGGATCAGCACATTTATGGTCTTTTATTCCCCCCCCCCAATGATGATTGAACGGTTGAAAACTCCCCCGAGGTCGAC
>BPLS01031994.1:11914-48351 GCA_019656275.1 Rhododendron kiyosumense | reverse complement strand
ATATATATATATCGGGACGGTTCAATGGACACCCTAAAAAAACACCCAAAAAAACACCCTAAATCTTAATCTCATAGTTTCCGATCAAATTTTTATGATCTGAACTGTTCAATGCATGCAGAATGTGATTTTAAGTGCGCCCGCGAGAAATTAGCAAAAAAAATGACCGGAAAAGGCTTGATTTGAGCAGTTTTTATTTGAACCGTTCAATAAAAAATTGTTCGAAACTGTTTGGATCAAGCCCTTCTTGGTCATTTTTTTTGCTGATTTCTCGCGGGTACCCTTAAAATCACGTTTTGATCACATTGAGCGGCTCGGATCGTCAAAATTTGATCGGGAACTATGAGGTGTTTTTTTAGGTGTTTTTTTAGGGTGTCCACGGAACCGCCCCGTATATTTAGACACCTAAAAAAACACCCAAAATCTCAATCACATAGTTCCCGATCAAATTTTTATGATCTGAACCGTTTAAATTGTGCAGAATGTGATTTTAAGAGTGCCCGCGAGAAATTAGCCAAAAAAAATGACCGGAAAGTGCTTGTTTTAAGCAGTTTTTAATTAAACCGTTCATTAAATCTAAGCTAAAAACTGCTCAGATTAAGCCCTTTTCGGTCTTTTTTTTTGCTGATTTCTCGCGAGTACCGTTAAAATCACGTTTTGATCACATTGAGCGGCTCGGATCATCAAAATTTGGTCGGAAACTATGAGGTGTTTTTTTAGGTGTCTAAATAGTTGTTTATTGAACCGCCCCGTATATATATATATATTATTAGGAATTATAATTTCTTTTGGTAATGCTATTTTTTCCAATAATTGGGTGTTCACACCAAGTTTCAACTTATGCACACCTCGATCACATAATGTTCTTACAAAGAAAAATATTAATACCGGGCTCCTGAAATTAATGGCTCGAAAAATGTCTAGCGGCCAATAATAGTTTCACGGTGGAAGCTGAACCTGCGAGTTTAGAGGGAAAGTTCGTTACTTATAGCCATGTTCCTGGCCATTCTATCGACTGCCAATTAGGGATTCTGGATAATGCTATATAAAAATTTACACACAAAGGAATGAAAGGATGATACGGCTTCTTTAGATTCACTCATTTGGCCCTAAAAAAAAATCCACTCATTTGAAATCCATCAACATATATAGTTAAGAAATACACATCAATATTTATCAGTTTTATGGATCAAAATTCTATTCGAATGACATTCTCTTGTTTTTTTAGAAAATGAAAAAATATTGTTATAAACCACACAGTACAAACTACAAAGAAACTTATAGATCCTGAAAAGAAAATAAACGAATAACAAAATGCGAAGCAAAGTTGCAGAAAAAACAGCTCCGGTGTAAGAACCTGATCCGCTCGTTGAGGTTTTCAACGATGGAATGTCCAATCCCAGAACAAGGGGATCCCGTAGGGCGAGCTGTCCTACAGGGCTATAGGCAGCTGATTGGCCGTCCATTTTGACGTCGATGAGTCAAATTTAATCCAAATTCCTATTGAATCGAGCCGTCCATTGATCCAAGCCATTCATGACAGAAATAGATAGTCGGATCAACCGCTCTACAGCCCTATAACCCTACACGATCCCCTCGTCTTGCACGACAGGATTTCCAAATTCCCAATCTCATGCTTTGGGTGGCAGAAGATATATGATAGACACATGTGTGGTTGAATATTCTACTTTTGTGCTTCAAATACACTTATTTTCTTTGAAAGATAATCTTTTGACTCTGAAATTGTGTGTGGTCTTAAATCATGCAAAGTCCAAAATGGCTGGGGATGGAGACACTTGAGTAGTCAATGATGGTTTGCTACCATTTCTTTATGAGATGCACATATGGCCACATGCTAAGAAGACCATTTGGATCACCACCTACAAGTTGTGATGTATGGTTTTTGACTGCAATCCCATCTTCTTCTTCTTTTTTCCCCCCCCCCTCTAATCTTACTAATAAAGTACCACTACAGTCCAAAAAGAAAAAGAAGAGTTTTTAGGGGAGCGGGGGCTGCTGTCCCCAAGAGGCAGCAGCGTGCTGCTGTCTCGATTTTCGGGCCCACTCCGGTCTCGCTCCTATAATCGGAAACGTTCACTTTGTAGAGCTCATCGAGTAGAAAAACTATGCAAAAAATCAGCTTAATTGGATATCATTAAGTGTCTGATCGGAGCCCATATAACTCTCGGTCCATGGGTTACAGTGGATTTGATCCAGTGTTTTAGATCCATTCTTTTCGAGATAAAAATGTTCCGATCAGGTACTTAATGATATCCAATTAAGCTGATTTTTTGCATAATTGTTCTACTCAATGAGCTCTACAAAGTGAACGTTTCCGATTATCAGAGCGAGACTGGAGTGGGCCCAAAAATTGGGCACAACAACACTCTGCTGTCCCCTTAGGGACAGCAGCCTCCCGCTTCCAGTTTTTAGGTGGTGTTTTCACTGTTTTTTTGGTTAATAAGTTGTGACAAATTTGCATGTTGTTCACGCTAATTGAGAAGTTTAGCATCCCCGGACTCCAGGCTGTTTTTTCCGAATGGAAAGATTGGGAAAAGGGGGGGGTGTGTTAGGTAAATTTACCCATTTGCCCTCCCCACTTTATTTCCCAAAACCCTATCTTCTGGTCCAACCCATAAATAGCCAAGTGGCCATATGACGAGTTGTCCTCATATGAATTTATTTTCGTCTACGTTGTACTCTCTCCGTCCTAATTTTTTTGTCCATTATTCTTTTTGTTTCTTTTGTTTCTATTATCTATATCTTTTAATCTATAATATTTTACATAATTTCGAAAACTTTGTACTATGGAACAAATTGAAATCTATCAAATAAGATCTATATTACATATTTTTCAAGATCTATATTAAAAGATATAGGAAATAGACATAAAAGAGATAAAAGAAATAATAGACAAACAAAATGAGACAGATGAAGTATTTTACAAAGGCAAGTTGGGAAGAAATATGGTGTACTCCAAGTCCGTATGTAATTTTAGTTGCTACTGTATATATACTATGAAGGGCAAAATAGTAATCGCAATAACTATTGGATTAATTGTTTCCAAATTTAAAAAAATGAGGCCAAACATACTCATTCACAGTTTATTCATTAGTGTGAACAGCCCTTTTATTTTCCATCCAACCTAACAATAACAATAAAATACTCCCGTCTCTTTTTCGATTGGATTTGCGTTATTTTCCTTATTATTTATTTGACTTTTTCTATCAATCATTTCCTTTTTCTCTTAAATAATTTGCCCCATGAACTCAAAGTCTAAACAAAGCCCATGATTGTTTTGAACAACTATAACTAGCAAGCACATGATTCAAATCTGGTACAGTCCATATTCTATTATTGAATTCGATCCGATAATCTGTTTGATTCGAATAAAATATTCAAAACAAGAATGGACCCCATCTTATCATATTATGATATATTTGATCCGATCCGATAATTGTACTTTTGTTGTGTTGGGGTGTAATTTGTTTAGATGTAAAATTTCAATGTTTCAAGTGATGGATTCTTGAGCTTGTATATGGCCGTCGGATGCACCATTTAATGGCTCAGAGATGCGCACATCATTGCACAATATCATCCTCCAATTAGGATGTTGAATTGGTTAAATGACTCGGATATGTGATTGGATTATCTAATCGGATATCCGATTTTGAATATGGGGATAGTTTTAAACGGTTGTGCAAAAGTTGGATTTGGATAATTTTGGAAGTGGATTGATTCGGATCCTAACAATTCGGATTGAATCTGGTCCATCGACAGGCTTGCTTTCCTTTGAGAGAGAGATCGATGGGTCAAACTTGCCGAATGCAAGAAACAATTTTTTACTATTTTTCTTAGGAAAATGCTGCGGTGTCCATCCGTCATTTGGAAACACCATAATTTTTGGCATAACCGATCATTACATGTATAACCAAGACCAGTGACGTGTATAACCAAAACCTTACAAAGGCATAACCTCCAAAATCCTCAGAATTTAATTCTGGGGATCTTGGGGGTTATGCCTTTATAAGGCTTTGGTTCGGTTATGCCAAAAATTACGGTGTCCCCAAAATGACTGGGGACACCATAGCATCTTCCTTTGTCAACTTCGAGTCCCTGTTTGTTGGTTGTTTTCGTAGACTATGAGGTCATTTGTTACGCCGTTGTCTGCAAAACTAGTTGTTAAGAACTCTCTATAATTGTAATTTTTCTAATGTTTGACATTTGTTTTTAGGGTGGTTTTGGATAAAGAAGTTAGGTAATTTTTTTTCCTCTCTTTCTTTATTTTTTTACATTTTTTATTTTGCATTAAATTTTTGTGACTTATTGATTCATCTCATCAAGATGAATTGAAAAAGTAAAAAAATTATGATCAAAACCCGTAATTTTTGAATAACGACAAAAATAAGTAAAAAAGATAGTCTTTTTGTCTTTTCTAAAAATTTATGAGTTGATGAGATGGCCTTTCGATCATAATTTTTTTACTTTTCCGATTCCTCTCGATGAAACAAATTAATAAGTCACGAAAATTTGATGCAAAATTAATAAATAAAAAAAAGTTAAATAAAGACAAAAAAAGAAGAAGAAGTCATTTTGACTTATTAAGCCAAAAAACAAGCCTAACCCAAGCATTTGACCAATTTCAATATCATTCTTGAATCAAATGAAACCAAGAGTTGACGAGTTGGATTTTATTGGCTTATCAGACAAAAAGAGTGAATAACTTCTCACTCATTACACAACCAGGGGTTGCTCCAGTAGTAAGGGTTAATGACTGACTTTGAAAGTACTCCCCTTGGTCAGGGGTTCGATTTTCCACCAGGTGAGTATCGTAATAGTAAGTGGGGGGCCGTAACTGGTGTGGCCGTGCTAGTTCCCCCGAGATTTGGGTTGCACAGTTGGGTCCAATTGTGACTCGGCTGTAGGGCTGTTCCTCGATTATCAAAAAAAAAAAAAAAAAAAACTCTCAAATTATCAACTAAAACATTTATCTTTTTTTTTTTTTTTTTGACTTGGAACTAATTTGTCTACCAGTTAAGTATTCTTCTCAAAACCACATAGTGTGGAGATTCCACCACACTTAGGTTATTAGTCTTAGCACCACATAATTGACTGCATGAGATGATGAGATTCCACCACATCTATGTCACTAAAATTAATCCTGAAATTTAGTGACAGAATCAAATATGGGATTGGGGTCTCACCATGGGATATCTCAATATTAATCCAGCGCCAATCAAATAGGAGATTGTATAGGATTCATGACAAAATTGATACCAAAACAAATAGTCGGGGATTACTAATCCCAATTCCCAGGACTCCTAGTTCAGTCTGTTTTAAACCTTGAATCAAACGAAACCTAAGGTCCCGCTGGCCACTGCATTCTACGAGTATTTAAAAATTGGTTTCTTGAGGTGACCAACTAAAGAGCCGATTCATTTTAAGCAATTGGCCCAAAGCCCAAACCACTATCTCTTCAAACCCCAAATACAGGCCTTAGTCCTAATCCAATGCACTGATGGGCCAATTTGGCAAATAAGCCTCTCTTTTCTTTATTCAAATTTTTAGCTTGTGCTAACTTTCTTACAATTTTTTATTCGCATTTGTTGATTTGGCATTAATTTTTTTTTTAATTATTAATTCATTTCGAAAAAGGAATCAAAAAATTAAAAAGTTATTTTCGATAAGGGGAATCGAGAAAATATGAAATTATTATTGAAACTCGAATACTTTTGGTTAAAGCAAAAAAATATGACTTTTTGGCTTATCATTGTTTTTATTCAAAAGTTTTTGAGTTTCGATCATAATTTTTTATTTTTTCAATTCTCCTTCGTCGAGACAAACCAATAATTCACACATTGCAAAATTACCAAATGCAAAAAAAAAAAACAAACAAAACCAATGGGCTTATTTGCCAAATTGGCCCGATATGGAAAAATGATGGCTAATGACGTGTTTTGATAATTAATACCTACCAAGGATATTTTTTTAATTAACAAATGTTTTTAGTATGTCTTTAAAAGATATTAATTATCAAAACACGTCCTGAGCCATGATTTTCCCCCTATATTTCCCAATGCAAGCAGATATGTTATCAAGATGGCCCAGAGATAACAGCCCATTGAAATCAAAATAGAGCCCATAAACAGGAAAATTATTGGGTTGCTCATCGTTTATTCTCATATAAACACTTGAGGAACTGTACATGGTTCAGTCTCGGCGTAAACGGAGGGCAGCTGCCTGAGGTCTAAATCTAATGGACTCTCTTCATCGCCACTCGGTATTTGTTCATGGGTTTCTTGTACATATTGTATATATATTTGCTATCTTCCACATATTGGTTTTCTTTTTTAAAAAAAACTTCGAATTCATCCTCACGGGTATTTTGATTTTGAATGTGGGTATATATCCATGTTTTTGTGTGTAAGTATATACGAATGCTTTTTTAGGTCTTAGTTGAAGATGGGAAAGTGAAAGAAGTTGAGGCAGAGGCAGTGATAATAGGGGGCATGGTGTTGGACATACATGCCACGCCTTCTGTACTTGCAAATCCAAGGACCACCACTCCTGGCAAGGTATGTGTGTCATCTCAGCTCTTTTTAATGCCCACAATGTTTGTTTGGTGGATTGAATTGCTAGACTGTTGGTATCCTATTAGTAAATTATGCTGAAAACAATGTATTGAAAACTTCAGAAAGTTATGTTTTCGTACTTTGATGTTGATTGAATGAGGGATGTTAAGAGTTTCTGCTGATTCTTTCATTCAGTGATTGTCGAGTTGTTGTAGCCGGTCTAGGTAATGATGTGATTTTACCAGTTTGCCACTTTGTGGGACTCTCCTGAATCCTAGTGCTTAGAATACAGAACGATATTGACCCATATTAATGATTTTGATCCTTATCCGCCGATCCTCATATCTCCGATGAGGTGTTTGATTTGATTCATCTAATGGTTTATGAAGACACAACGAAGAGCTTTAGCATCCATCACGTTGTATGCAATATTTACTTTGATTGGTGATACTTACCTTGGTGTCTGCAAGGGTTATGCAGTTTTCTAAGTTTGAGAGTAAGGGAAGGTAGCCTGATCTTAGTAGCAGGATCCTTTTAAAATGGGTGCGCTCCCAAGACAGGAGCTCGAATCGGCACTCCCAAGATGGGAGCTTGACAGGAGGTCGCTCCCCTCGAGACGGGAGCTCACTCCCAACTAAGATGGGAGCTTATTGGGCGGTTAAGGCAACTATTCTAATACTTTTAAGGGAGTTATGACATTTTGAAAATAAAAATATGAAAATCTTATCACTCAAGAAGTTCTGCAAATTGAAAATATCTAACTTCCTATAAGTACCCTTTAAGATCGTGAAAATTCTCATAAGTAATCACTTTTCCTTCAATGGTTAAGTATTTAAAGGTACTTTATATACGTGTTTATATGAAATTTATATACTCTCCTTAGGTGCTCCCAATCTTAGGAGCTTCTAGGTGCCCCCGCTCCTGCTTCCGCTCCGTGCTACTAAGAGCCTAATCTAGTGGAAGACTTCCTCATGAATACCTATGTTTTTTCTTTTGATTGTTTGGCTACTTGAGACCTTCAATGATTGTTTTTTTCGCTCTTTGGTACGAATTGAAGTAATTTGATGTCTTGGGAATGGTTGCTAACTTTATTTCTTGTCAGATGATTAATAAATTGCGGATTTGCACTGTTGTGAAAACTTTTGAGTTTTCTTTCTATCTATCAATATCTAGCATTGCCACTCTTCATTGTTTGTTTTAATTGTCTACCACTAGTTTGTGCTTCTGCTATTAAATGTAGTATTCTTATACCTGAAGTACCTATATAGAATTTGGTTTGGTATTCGCTGTTTACTGGTTTCACAAATTTTATCACATCGTATGAAGGAGCTATAGCTTCGCCTTCATTAAGTCTGTAACATAAGTAGTTTGAAAGTAAATAGGAAATATTTCTTTACAGATATTTTTTTCCTGCATTATGGTATGGAGTTCCTTTATGCAGGTGAATTATATGCTAGGTGGTGTAGCGAGGAATGTTGCTGAGTGCATGTCAAAGCTCGGAACGAGGCTTCACTTGATAAGTGCTGTTGGACTTGACATGGCAGGTGATTAATTGCTTATGAATTTCTCCTGGTGGGCTAGTGAGAAATACATAGTCACTTTGCTGAAGGTAGAGCTCTAGGATGCATAAAACTGAATCATAAAAATGACAGGTAATATATAGTCAATGAATATGACAATTTCAATTGCAGAATTTTTATTGGTCTCCAAATTCAATAGGCTGACAAATGTGCAATGAAGTTTGGTTATTACAGATATCCTAGCACTGAAATTTGGATAAGCTGTTCTTTTTAATTTAATGATGGCAAAATGTGTCCACATATGCACACATACTTTAGATATGCATGTACTTATCACTCTCTTTTGTATCTTTCATTAGATGGTAGATCTAACTTATCTTATAATCTTGCAGCTCGGTAATAGTAGAACCATAAATACCATCTGACATGGTGACGGGTATTTGATAATTGTGTTTGCCTGTCCTTCTTGTCAACCGGGTTATGTCTGACTGTTGAAGTCTTCTTGTTAGACTTTGTGTTTTTCTTATTTGATAGAGCCCAATGTCATTGCTGGCATGTGAAACACAGAATTTACTAATCCTGTAACTGACAAATGCTTTTCTTTTGAAAACAGGAAATTTGCTGCTAGAGCACTGGAAATCTGCTGGACAGTCGTTGGAAGGTAAGGAATTTTGATCTTTTGATTCCTTCATGTGTGATTGTTACCATTATTATGATAGTTTGGGGTTGTTTGGCTGATGCATGAATGTAGGTTTAGTCTATAATTCCCAGATTTTGGATGAAGTGGATTAGTAGAAG
This sequence comes from Rhododendron kiyosumense, assembly GCA_019656275.1. Taxonomy (NCBI): domain Eukaryota; kingdom Viridiplantae; phylum Streptophyta; class Magnoliopsida; order Ericales; family Ericaceae; genus Rhododendron; species Rhododendron kiyosumense. Next base: position 39,461 of record BPLS01031994.1, on the reverse strand, counting down.
TATGTATCTCTAGTGTTGATGAAATATTCATTTTCGATTAGGAATTCAAAGGTGCCAAGAAATTGAGACTCCAGTTGTATCTAACATCTTTGATGTTAAAGGAGAGCTGGCAGCTGCAGTTGCCAGTGTGGAAGCAATTGTAAGTTTAACGCTAATGTAGTAGTTGTTGGATTACGGTTTTACATGGATTGTGAACTTTGAGTATTTATTTGCTGACTCTGGGTCCCTGGCACAGGAAAAATTTCTTACACCAGGATGGATTCAAAAATTCGACTACAAAATAGGCTCTGCTCCAGTAGTGATGGTAGATGCAAACTTAAGTCCTCCCGCTTTGGAAGCATCTTGCAGAAGTACGTCTTTTGTACTTTTGTCATCAAACAGTCTATCAATTTTGCTAGTTGGATCCATATCAGATGAAAGTCATGATTGATAATGTGCAAAGCGGGAGAAGCTTGTCATGTTCTTGCACTAATAATTAACTCATAGTTCTGAGGACCCTTATTTCGGTATGTATGCTGGAATGCAACTATATTCATAAAGGGGACAAAGGGAAAAAAGCATTTGCCTTTTGTCCTCGTTCCAATGTTTTATTGTGTAGACATTTGGTCATGAATGAAATAACATAACAGAGTTAAGTGAAGGAATGTTCGTTTAAGACATATCTGCATATGCCATTGTGATTATAATCTATGTTGTTGAAAAGCTACAACTCGGACATGCAGGTTTGAAGAACTGTGAAAACAGGACACCAGTGTTCATTTGTCTGTGAAGAACAATAGTGTAAGGTGCTACATTGTTGGCAGATGTGAAGTGCACCAATAGAACTCCCTCTTCTTTTTTTAAAAGCGTCTGTTCCCTCTTTCAAAGCACACCAATACAAGGACCCTGTGTTATACTTATGCTACTTACTCACCAAACTACCAAACCAAGCGGAAGCCTTGTGTTGCAATCTATTAGGGGTGGCTCTATGAATCCTTTTTCACCGTTCCTCTTTGTCAAAGCCTATATGCGCAGTTACTTAGCCACCACATGGAGCAAGTAATTTCTTTGTTTCTTCTGTTAATTCTCTGTAGTCTATACACTTGGGAATGGACACATAACTTTGTAGTTTATTTTTCAACAGATTTTGTCAATGACTCTGCTTCACAGTTCACACAAATCTTCTTTATATTTTGTATCTTACATTATTGTAGTTTGACAATCTATTTTTTCTTCTCAGTGGCGGCAGAATTTGGCATCCCTGTGTGGTTTGAGCCTGTGTCAGTTGTAAAATCCAAAAGAGTTGTTTCAGCTGTCAAGCATGTGAGTGCTATCCACACATAGTGCAAGTTGATTATTAAAACTATGCTATACTTGAGAAGATTTTGAGCTCATCTTAGTTGTTTGAGCTGTAAATATTTGGCTGTGGATCTTGCCTCCTCCATTTACCTTGGCTTGTATTGAGCAAGGTTGGTTGAATTTAAACAAAAATGCAAATGTGGATTTGATCCTAACCCATTTGAAAGGATAGAGTATCAGGATTCATATTTGTTGCACTTAAACCAGTGGTTTATGTATTTACATCTTACAACAAAAGCTCTGACCATTTTTGGTTCTGCTATCAATTGAATGGGTTTAACAGATTACTTTTGCTTCACCAAATGAAGATGAACTTATTGCCATGGCAAATGCTCTGTCTTCTGGAGATCTTTTTCGGCCAATTGAAAAGAATAATAATACAATCAAGTTTTCAACACAATCTTTGTTCCACATGCTCAATCCAGCAATCTGGGTTTTATTGGAGAAAGGTATTAAAGTTGTGATTGTTACTCTTGGACCAGATGGGGTGTTCTTATGTTCAAAGGGAGTACCTAGATTTCTGAAAAATGGTTCAAAGAGAAGCAATCCTCATGGTTCCAACAGCGACTTGTATGTTTCAATAAACTCTAACTGTCCTCCAAATCGGTTTTGTAAGGCTCCAATGGTTGAGGGAAGCTCTAAAATGTTCGCTGTCCATTTTCCTGCACTTCCTGCGTCGGTTGTAAGGCTTACGGGTGCTGGGGATTGCTTGGTTGGTGGGACCCTGGCTTCCATTTGTGCAGGTTTAGATATTGTGCAAAGCTTGGCTGTTGGTATTGCTTCAGCCAAAGCTGCTGTTGAGTCGGAGACAAATGCGCCTTCAGCTTTTAGTATGGCCAAAATAACAGGTATTCTGAGGTGACTCATTTGAATTGTCAAGTAATTGTGGATTGAAAAATTGAATGAAAGTTGGATTTGTGCGTCCGCGTTCTTTTTTTCATTCTTAATATTTTACGCCGGGTTGGGTGTTTGAAACTTTGAATGGTGTAATTTGGGCGTATACGTTCTCTTTTTCATTCTTTCTATTTTCAGTTGGGATGAAGTGATTGATTGCATTTGGTTTTAGGTAGCGTGTCAGGGCATGTGCATATGACGTTCTTAGGGTTGGCTCATGTTACAAAACTAATCAAAATGAAAAGAGAGATTGATGCTTTCTGTCTTTTAGTCCGTAATTCACTCCTTCTTCTTCTCATCACCTTTAGTAGTGGCTTTACAAGTAACGGAAAAACAAAGTAGATTCATGTTGCATTCTGCGGTTGTAGATTCAGACCGCACCAAAATTATTTCTGCATATAGTCCTATTTTGCCATTAGTATGATGAAAGCGGCAGAGTTAGCCTGATTGATTGTTCTCATATCTGGAGTTATTAATTGAAGTCAATTTTCTATGCAGGTGATGCTAAGTCTGTCTATTTTGCTTCCAAAATGTTGTCGTGTCAATCGATGCTGTGAATATTGTGAAATATAATCCGGGGTTGGTTTTACTGGTTGATCTGGTCCTGAGTGTATTTCTTCGAAACAAGATCCACTTCCAAGTTCATTGGGAGTCCATTGTGTTTTCTTCGAAACAAGATCCACTTCAAGCACATTGGGAATCCACTTTTCTGTTGATATTGTGCATGTGATTGCCTCATTCCTGAGTTGAGGTTTCTACTCATAAGAGCACTGAAAGAATCTGTGCGTTCGATAATTTCTCGATGCGTGTATGTTGTATTTGGCACTCCTAAGTTCCTACTTGGTTTGATCAGTTTATTTATTTGGAAAGGATCAAGTTGAGCCTAAAGGAGAGTTCCCTCCTGCACCCATTTTCAGGGCTTGACAGATTTGCAAAGTCCAGCATCCTCTGTGAAGTTATTTCGAGTTTCAGATGGAATCCCCTAATCAACTGTTCACCTCCAGGTAATGACCGTCGCAAGCTGTGGAATAACAGGATTGCCCTTTGTTCTTCCAAGCATGTTCAATTTGATCCATGTACTTTTCTTAACTTTTTTTATTGTACCATTTGTCTTATAATTTTAGTATGCAATTTGAATGGGTCTTCATATTAAGTACCCTCAGGTTAAAAAAGCATTAACTCTCTTATATTTTCCTTGGCTTTCATGGAAATGTAGAAAGACAAATGGGTATTGAGGAGTGATTATTTTTGTGTTTAGTGAACATTTTAAAGATTTTGATCATAAGTATAATTTTTTACTTTATAGATTCTTTTCGTCGAGACAAATCAATAATCCATAAAAAGTTGACACAAAACTAACAAATGTGATTTTTCTTTTGAATAAAGATAAAAGAATAATCCAACTTCTTAGCAAGATATTGAGTTGTTTTCTGTGCGTTTGGTTATTTTTTCCCATGCGTAAATCCCAATGCAAACGTGCCAGAAAAAACTTGTAACTGTCCTCTTCAAATTTGGGAGCTCACAGAAGCCAAGCTTTTAGGTGTTTGTGTTGAAAGTTCTCTTACCTCAACAAGTGTTAAATAACTATCAACTCGTGGAAAAAGCTGAAACAAAAGATTAAACGATAGAAAAGGAACTTGGGGATGCTGCCGAGCAAGTGCAGAGCGGTCGATCCGACCATTCATTTCGGCACAGACGGCTCGTATCGAATTTGAGCACATACAAATCTTAATTGTCTATTGTTCAGTTAAGATCCGAGCCATTGACTGCCGAGAAGAGCGGCCGACGCTTGGCAGCATCTCTCATTCCAGATTTTTTTTAGTGAAGAAACTACATTCAAATGGTTCTTTCGCTCTGAATCTGAGATTAAAAAACTTGATTGAGCTAACTACAGCTACAAGCTACCAACTGTTGGCCGACTTCTACATTCTATTTCTATGAGCTGCTGCTACTTGCTAATCTATTTCCGGAGAGAGGTATTTTGTTCATCGATTCTTTTGGTATTTATAGGCTCTTCCACACAACTGCGACTTGATAACTGCTTCGGCCTCCCTAGAGCTTGCCTCGTGTCCATCTCATGCCTATTTTTGCCATTCATTAATTCTAATCTACACTATCCTAGGGGATTTGGGGAGGATCGAATCTTGCCTGGATTATGTAAAGGAGGCCAAGTGCACTCCACTCCACTTGCCAACAGCTTCTTATTAAACATCACTACTTTGTCCTCCTTATGCTTCTAGATGAACATGTTCCTGTGTCTGGTAACTGTTCGTCATCTCGGCTGCAATTCGATCACATGTAGGGCCGGCTCTGAGATTTCGGAGGCCTAAGACGATCTTCGAAAATGAGGCCCTTAATATTATATCACTTAACGCATAATTCCTTCTTCATTAGTTCGTTGGGTTTGTTTTCAATGGAAATTACATCGTTTAAGGGGAAAAAATGCATCCATGTTAATGATGCACTCACCACACTGAATAATTTTTTTAGAGATCAACATGTCCAGTGATCCAATTTTATTTTCGCTTTTTGTTTTTTACTCCGTTCCATTTTTACTTGGCCATTAGGCCTTATGTAAAACAAATTCATGGGTTAAAAAATGGGTCCTATAACAACACATCTATACTAAGTACTAAAAACAAGTAGAGACCTTACTTTTTGGACATTTTTTGGGGGCTTAAGGGTTGCGCCTTAGCCCAGAGCCAGCCATGTTCACATGTCCAGTGGCAGAGCCAAGAATCAAGGCTAGTGGAGCAGTTTTAACACTGTTTAATAATTTTTTTTTGGAATAAACAATGCTAGAATAATAGATAAAAAAAAATTTGTGCTTAAAAAAAAATATAAGACAAGCATAATTATTGAGAAAGATGTACTTACAATAAATCCATGACGGACCCAAAGGACCCAATTCTTACTTTTGGAGCCTTTAAAAAACAATAAAAATAGAATCAACCTTGAAGCCTGCTAATGAATCATGCTTTGAAAATGTCTTCACGAACTCACTTGTATGATCTCAAATAGGTGCCAGGATAGAGTATATATGCAACAAATATAACCACATTCTATTGTTTGACGACAGCCACCGTCAGGTCAACAACATTATGTTGTTCAACCACAAGAAGTACAAGTGTAATCCGGATCAAGGAAAGCAAGGATTAGAGCATCTTTAATGGACCCTATAAAGCACTCAATAGTGTGAATAGCTAAAACTTGAACTAGTAAATGTGCAAAAACAAACTATAATGGACTAGATAAGTTAAATCATTAGCCTATCACTCAATAACTCCCTCTCTAGATTTGGCCACCTACTTATGCACTCACTAAATTATGTTGGCTCGATTTTTAGAATAAAAAAACAGTTTTTCGTTTTTTTGGGATAGGGTGGTTTACTTTTTCTACCACCGTTACTATTTCTTTATTTCTTTTTTGGTTTTATAGAACAACCTCTAAGTAGTCTATTGGGAGCACCATCCACTCAATAAACTAATGACCACTTATCACTCTATAAGTGGGTTCTATTTTTACAAAAAAAACTTCCATCTAGCCATTCAAATTTAGCTATCCCACCTGGAGATACTCTTACAAGGTGCAGTTTGAGGAAATGAGTTGTTACAGCAAACAAGCATTATCTTGCAATATGTGCAAGTGCACATAGCTTGCAAAAGTTTCAATTTGTCAGAGTTGAATGTACTATTTTACCGGCATGTATGTGAATAGTGTATCAAATGTTAGAACGGACATCTTGTGTGAGATCGATCTGGTGGTTCATTGTGATCAAATCTTTAGGGATTATAAAGTCACCCTTTTCGGCCAATATAGGTAGTACTATTATGGTAGGCCTAAGAACAACCCAATATCAAAATAAACGAGATCGATCTGATGGTCCATTGTGATCAAATCTTTAGGGATAATAAAGTCACCCTTTTCGGCCAATATAGGTGGTACTATTATGGTAGGCCTAAGCACAGCCCAATATCAAAATAAACTCAATCTAGCCCGCAAATATTGGACCGAAAAGTTAAAAGCAACCTAGAAAATATGGGATACTATAGAAGAGGAGGCTTCTAGTCCACAGTTCACACTCGGTTAGTTCTCTTTGTGTGCACATCTCTTCTTGTATTCTAGAATCTCTAATAGCTTGTGTCTAGTATCTTGATTTTGTTTCCTCCGCTTAAAATTGATCTACTATATATATATATTAAAGAAAATAAAACTTTAACGTTAAGCTTTTTTTACCAAGCATAAATAAACTATTTCAGTTTAATGATATTGTTAGACTACTTGAAATAGGCCCGTAATCGAGTCAATTAAAAGATGAAGTTCGTTGATGAGCCCAATAAGTCAAACTTGAACTATGTTTGAGTCTCGTTATGAAAAGTATATATGTGATTTTTCAAACTCTATAACGGTGACATTTATGTATGTGAACATGTTATGTTAAGTTGTTTAGGGTACCCTTTTCATTGATTGATCCTTTGTAACTCCATGATTTACGCATGGATTGGCCAATTCCTGTTTAGAAGGCTACAATTTCTTAACAGTCGTGCTTCTGTTTGCGAATTTTGTTCATAATATGTTGAATTGCATTATACAGTTTAGATCAATTTTAACCGGATAATTATGGCATTAGGTTTATGGCATCGGCTTAAACAACCAGCAACCACCACCACCACTAATAACCAAAAAGTAATTGTTGTATATTTATATTTGGATCTGGTCTTCTTGATTTGGGTATTAAAAAAAAAAAGAAGAGTTTTAGTAAAAAATTATAAAACTCAGTTTGATAAGGGTATGGGAAAAGGACTAGAGATGGTTTTTAAGGCTTTTTTTTTACTCATATTTTAAATTTGGCCAAGGGTTTGAGTAAGAGTTGGAGATGCCCTAACAAAATCGCTTTTAGATATTAGAGTCGAGATGTGTGGTTCATCACACGTTTTTATGTTGAAGGCCTTGTTTAAGAGTTGAGTTTTGTTCATCTAAAAGGGTGAATATTACCTTTCTCCCTATTGATTGAAATAGTGTGGATCCCACCATAAAGTAATGTCAAGCATGACATTACTTTGTGGTGGGATCCACACCATTTCAACCAATAGAAAAAAGGGTAACGTTCACCCTCTTTCACCCTCTTTTAAAGAGGTGGAACACAATTGCACTCCTTGTTTAACAGTCACGCTTATTTGATAAAATTATGGTTTTCTTTTTTTATCAAAAGAAGTTTGGTTCATAGTGTTTTTCTTCGAAAGAATGGTTCCTAGTTTTTTTTTTTTTAATTCTAGAACATCTCCGATAGGTGATGTCAAATTCGTTACTTCAAAATTTTTTTTAATGCTTTTGTGGTATTTTAACATCAAACTCTTCTTCTTCAACTCTTATGTCAAAAAATTAGAGCTCAAACTTAAGGGGAAAAAAAAAAAAAAACCCTTGAACGACATAATTCCTTTTTGAACTTCCAAAGGTAAGTTTTTGAAAATTGGCGGGTCTAGAGGTAGCTGTCATAATTGGCATGGGAGTGAGAGATGTCAAAGCCACCTCAACTTTGACATGAGTGAAGACATATCTATTAGATTGTCCATTTATGATAAAAGTAACCGTTAGAGATGTCACCTCAACTTTGGCATCTCCTGTCGTCCTGTCGGAGATTCATAAAGACACTTTCCCTTAACTTTAAAATCTTTTGGGCCACTTGAAAGATTTTATAAAAATGTTTCCAATCTCTTTCAAAAAAAAATAAAAAAATTTGGACTGAAAACTGGAAATTTGTAGTACAATCTCAAGTCCAAAGTCCCGTCTTGAAAATCTAGTCTGACCCAAAAGTCCAAGGATGCGGCCAAACCTTGTGGATATATGGTTTAAGAAGGGTTTAAACTTTGGCCCATTAGAGGTTAGGTTAAACGAACAACTTCATCGTTCTCCAGTCTGCTACTATCTGGGAATCGTCTTCAGGTTTCTCTTTCCATCATGGCTTTGTTCGGCTCAAATATGCCCAGTGAGGTATCAAATCTCTCTCTCTCTCTCTCTCTCTCTCTCTCTCTCTCTCTCCCTCTCAGCTGCCCTGCGAGGGTTTTACTTGATTAGGGTTTTCCCGCAATTCACCGCACAATTGAAGATTCCTACTGATATATATATTTTTTAATTGTTGCGATCGAACTGGCTAAATAGGATTATTTAGTTTCAATCGTAATCTTAATTTGTTTGTGAAATCGGATTGCATCGTGTCTTTGGAAACTGAAGAATGATCTGATATTAGTTACTTATTTGTTTCCCTGGATGATAACGAAGTTAGGTTTTGTTGTTGGATTCAACCGTTATATCAGTATAATGAGACTACTCGAAACACCTTTTATGTCTTAAGTTAAAGGCTCAAAGCTGTCGACCATTTGTTTTCCCTTTCTGCTTATACTAGGATATATGAAGGAATGAAATTTTTTTCCCGAATATGTATTATTGTCATCCAACAGGAAACAAAAAAGCTAGTTCAGAAGATTCGGATGTGAGGTTTTGGAGTTCATTCCATGCTCTATTTCCGAGGCTTTGCAATTTTTAAATGTGGGACAATGAACCCAAAAACCACGTGCACGCACTCACACACACACACACATAAATGAAGATGTGGTTGGTCAAGATTTTACCGTGTTAGGGTTGTAGATCTGTGAGCACACTAGCTATGTAGATGACAAACCGGTATATTTATGCATATTTATTGCTGGTCTGTACGGGTTTGCTCCCTTGCTCCTTGTATAATCCACATGGCAGAAGAGAAGCCGGCGACAGTTCTTTCCTTTTACTCTTTCCAGCTCTACTCAGCTCCGACTATTAATATAGTGATGTACATCCCATTGGGCCATTGATAAGGTGAAAGACGAAGCCAAAACAATGGGTAGATAGGGAAACCAATCCAAACCAGATTTCACAAGCAATGCACTTTCACACATTCCTATACAGTATACAGTATACACTTTTCACGTGTACCTACATATATTAGGAAAGTTATCTCTCAATTCACTTCAGCATTTTCAGATATATATATATATATACAGAAATCTTCAAGTCCACTCCTCTTACGGTCCACACCGTCCGGACCTCCCCTTTCCCGGTCGATTTGCGATGATCCGAGCCGCTTAATGTGTTCAGAACGTGATTTTAAGGGTACACGCGAGAAATCAACAAAAAAAAATGATCGGGAAGGGCTTGATCTGAGCAATTTTTTACTGAACCGTTCAATAAAAAATTGTTCAGATCAAGCCCTTCCCGATCATTTTTTTTCGAATTTCTCGCGGATACCCTTAAAACACTTTCTGATCACATTGAGCGGCTCGGATCATCGAAATTCGATCGGGAAATGGGAGGTCCTGACGGTCCGGACCTTAAGGCATCCGGACCTGAAAAGGACTGTATATATATATATGTATATATATATATATGTATGTATATGTTATTTCATCTATTGGTAGTTAAATTTTCTCTCATACCTTGACCGCAAACTTTATATTGAGAAGAGCCATTGACTTTTGTTGCTGAGTTCCAACTGATGCAGGTTGGGTTGCGCTTGCTCCTTTGCCCTCTAGGTTCCAACATCGTCGTCCGAACAGCATGGTAAGCTGTAAAATGTGTTGTAATATTCCTGTCATACCTTAACAAGGATATGCTTTTAGTTGGGGTTATTAGTATTAACTTGTTGGACATGTTTTATGCAGCCTTGCTGTCTTTATCACATTTCTTGTAACACCTTTTTTTTAACAACAATATCCATAACTAGTAACAACTACTGCTATTTTTGCTTTAGTTTGTTCTTTGTAGCCTTCTGAATATTTCTAACCTACTTATCAACTGGTATGTGCTATGCCTGAGCTAGTTTACAGAAGTTGTAGAATAAATCTTATTCATCGTGGTTAGTAATGTGTCGTTCATATGTTCCTTGTGCAGCTGTTCAGTGGGGGTTGCCTTGCCTGTTTACTCTACTTTTAAAGCAATTGAGACAAGAGACCAAACTGAGCAACAGAAGTGGCTAGTGTACTGGGCAGGTTAGGAATGCTGCTGCAACTTTGCCTTTTATAAATGTAACTTTTTGATCTGTCATATTAAGCTGCAAAGATAATGTTCGTTTGTTGATTATAAGGAGTCTTCTGCCATTTTGTCTTTTCATTTTTTTATTTCTTTTGGGACAGCTATTTCAGAGAGATTGGCGTTCCTATTATTCTCTTGGTTTTCTTTGATTAAGTTGTCCATTTACATATGTGATTATCAAGGGTTTTCTATCTGCGAAATTTAGTCCATCATGAATGACTTCAGGTTGTTGGACTAGTGTGCATGTCATACAAGTGCAAAACATGGAATAATCGTTCCTTTAGAATAAATGAAATACCATGGTCATGTTGCAATTTGGTCAGATACGATGAAATAATGTCTGCAGTTGTAAAGAAAAGCAATTAAATGACTTCCAATGGAAATGCTAGGGAGAGCGGAAGGCATAAATTGACACAGGATGTTGTGTTGTAAACTGATATGAATTTATTAAACTTAACTAAACATACAGCCCATGACAGAGCGGAATGGCTAAAAAGGTCTAAGTAGCCGACCCATTGTATGACAAATAAGGCTTAGTTTGGTTTGGTTTTCTTTGGTCACATAGAGTTGCACTTAACTGGTTACGTGGTAAAACTCGGCTTACTAACCTTGAGGGTATGAGGGGAGCCACTTTGTGCTATTAATGTAAAAAGGTTACGTGCATACCATCACCCCGACCCCCCCCCTCCCACCACCACCACCGCCGGGGACAAAACCAGGCATCATGTTGCAGTCGCACTTCACACAAGTTAGGAATGGAGAAAACTAAGACGCTGTATTTGTAGTGAGATTTTCTAGTATGTTCATCATGGATCCTAGCTTATCAGCTCCATTTGGAAACCCAAAAAAGTGAGTAGACAATTTGAGGAAGTGAAAGTTGCCTTACCTTGCCTAAAAAACTTTTGTTACAATGCTTTGCTGTTTTAGAAATATTCTTCAGAAGTAAGGTACATTTGGAGGGCTTCAGAAACACAAGATAGGCTTTTGTCAATTTATTAGCCGTGCAGTTACTGATTACCAAGTTTTGACTTGACTGCTTTATGAACTTTGTTTTTCCGTTTGTATAGCTTTTCCTCTGCTCCGTTCTAAAATTACGTGATCTTTTTGCTCGGTTGTGCCGTTCCTTCTTATACTTCTCAGTTCTCACTGAGACTCTGTTTGCAGCTTATGGATCCTTTAGTATTGCTGAAGTTTTCACTGACAAATTAATCTCGTGGTATTTTTTCTTACCAAAATTTGGTACATCTGGTGTTATTTTTATTTTATTTTATTTCATTTTCCTCTTGGTATTTTTAGATTTCTGTGTATTTGGGTATGCAATCTCTAAAGCTTCTTTTGTCTGGTTTCATCAGGTTTCCGCTATATTACCACATGAAGTTTGCATTTCTTGTCTGGCTTCAACTTCCATCTGTTGATGTAAGCTTGAACAACTTTTTTCTTCCTTTTTCTATTCTTCTCGTTTCCTTTTCCTTTGGAGGAAGCAGTGGTTGGTCTATTATTTATTACTTATGCGTGGAATATTTGTAACGGTTATTCGTTGAGGTCGGAGACTGAATTTGCTTCTTTTGTGGACAAAATATGAAATTGCTCTTCATACTTGGGCCAGCTGGAACTTGTTATTCTTCGAAATGTTTACCATGTCCTAAGAATTTCTAACTAGTTTCTTAGTTTTGTTGTTCAACATCATCTGCCATTCTTTCAAATTTCTTCGCATGTTGGCTCACCAGTGCCACATAATTTCTTCGCATACAACTTTTTGACAAAGCTATTACCTCCTTTCTGAAAAGATTGTCCGGCCCACAAAATGAGTTCTTAAAAAAGTGCAGATTCATCTAAGAAAACTAGGATTTTTTTTTGTTTTATTTTTTGCAAGTTACTAGATATCATTAAGTTCTTTTAATTTGTGTAAAGAAGTTTGAATTTTTGTTGATAGAAATACATTCTTTTTGGAACAAAGGGAGTTATAGTTGTTTGATATCCATCATATCGAACAGCCTAACAAACACTAACCGGGAATAATTGCTTGATACCATGGGTTTCTCCTCTTTGTGGTAAGGATTTTGGAGTCACTGTGCTGCTTCCATGCTGGTTTGATTTATATTGAGATCAGAATTTCCTCGAGTGTGACCTTTTTGGTTTTCCATGCAGGTTTCTTTTTGATGTGTGGCATTTGAGTTTTTGGGAATTTTAATCATGTTTTGTACGATTGGCTTTTGGACTTCTTAATTGCAGCATGCAGATTAGTAAATGTCCTTAAGCCAGTTTCCAACAGCTCCATGATTTTTTGTTGCTTTGCCAGAAACCCAACTAGCCCCAAACTTTTGTTAACCAGTGAATTTGGTTTGCAGCATCCTTCCTTTGATCTGTGTCTGTGTATTGTTTCTTTCTAGGAAATTTCCAGAATTTTCGCATGCCATTTTGTGTTGTTGGAGAGTACAGTTTTGCACTTGATAGAATTGTTATTTATTGGTAAGTAAATTCATTTCTCCAAAAGCGCAGGAAGGTACAAATCCACAGAAGCATACCTCTGGCAACCTATACAACAGAAAGATTAGCAAACCCAGCCCTTTCAAAACCAAAGAAACTGTCTACAATTGTTTAGTAAAAAAAGTTCTAGAATCAAGGCGCCAATTGTCAGATAATCTTCTATTCTGGGCCGTGAACTTCGCAGAGGTCCAAGTGCTTAACTTGGCTCTGATACCAGCAAAAATCACACCAGAACACTCAGTCACATCTCTGGATTTTACTTGGAAGATCCTCAAATTGCATTCACCCCAAAGAAAGTAGATAGATGCTGCGAAGGACAGCTTGTAGATAGCATTCCTGAAGCCCGTGAAGCCTTTGCCCCTTTGGTTCTGCACAGCCCAGTCCACCTCCTGAGACAGAGGGAGCACAGCCCCAGCACTAGAGATAACCATTCTTGGCCAAAACTTGTCTCCACACAGTAGTGGAATAATGGCACTCAAAGAAGAGGTTAGAGTGAGTCTCTAAACCACATACACAGAACATATTGGGGACTAACTGCAAGCCCCCAAGTCACCAACCTATCTCTTGTGGAGAGCCTTCCCTGAACTGCCAACCGCTCAATTGAGGCACCCCTTGAGAAAACCAGATTAGACTATGCCAAGGTTGAATGGGATTCCTATGCCTGCATGCTTCCCAAGCAGTCTTTACAGAGAACACCCCATCTGTAGATAAGGTCCAAATGGCTCCATCACAGGTAGAAGGAGAAGGAAGAAAGTCAGATGGAGTGTGCCTCATGATATTCAAGATAGCCCTATTCCTCTGACTTGGCCATCTCCAAACACGCTGATCAGCCTGTCCTCTGTTCACAACAAGAGCCTCACCAAATTTCTCATATGAAGCACCCAAAGGGTGCCACTTATCTGTCCAGAGAAGTATATTCACCATTGCCAATAGCACGCCTAAGCCATCCTTGGCATAACCCTCTCAGCTTCAACAGCTTCCTGATAACCCAATAGTTACATAACAACAATTCTATCAAGGAATTTTGATAGTCTTGATAGAATTGTTGTTATGTAACTATTGTACTTTGCTATATTTGATTTTGGCCTCTGAAGAAGGCAGGATATGCGTGGTGTTCTTTTCTGTCCACCTTTCGCACTTGTCTCATACTGTATTTGGAATTTGCTCATGTGGGGTTTTATAATGGGTTTGCAATGTAGGCAGATTCTATAAATCCCACTTGTTTCATATTTGGTGGTTTTTTGCATCATGCAGTTTGCTTATCTGTTTAGGTTTGTTTTTTGCTTTGTCGTGTAGATAATTCAATTCTGAAAATATCCAAAGAAATTATTGAAGTCGAACAAATATTTCACATGAACAACCACTTGATTTTTTGACAGGGGGCAAACCAATTGTATGTGACTTATCTGCGTCCATTTCTGTTGAAGCATCAATCTAGACTGGACCAAATTGTGGAGTTTTCCTATGGTGAAATGGTAAAGCATGCTCATCTCATGTTCTTATGGCATGGATTGTCTAGATTAGATCAGGTTACGTTTCCAATTTGTTGATACCAGCTTGTCAGTATGCGGAGACAATGAGGTGCCGTTCCGCTTTCTTTTTAAACCTTCTTTTTCAAAAAGAAGGTAATTTCAAGTTCAAATATAACGAAAATGAAAAATAATTTTTTAATTTTTTTTGCACCGTTTAAAAGATCTCAATGAGATCTATCAAACAAAATCCATATTGGTAGGAAAATTATTTGCGGAAACATGTGATTTTTGATGTTGAAATTACATTCCTTTTCTAAAAGTTCATTTTTTAAGAAACCGGAACAGAGCCTGATTCCATTTGCTGGGCTCCTTGATGTTAGACTTGGAAAGGAGTTTAGCGACATGGTTATGGCTGCCATTTTAAAGCCTATTTTTGGTTCCCCTCTCTACATTTGGATAAATTAGAGGCTCTTGGGGATTTCTGAGTTGAAAAACCTAGTGTGACAAAAAACCTTTTGACTGTTGAACCTACATCTTAGTAGTAGTATCCTTCTAAAACAGCGAAAGGAGCCCTTTCAAGAGAACGAGTGCAGCATTATGGGTGCGCTCACTAGACGGGAGTTCGAATCGGCGCTCCCAAGATGAGAGCTTGACGGGAGCTCGCTCCTAACTAAGATGGGAGCTTATCAGGCCGTTAAAGGCAATTATTTTTTTACTTTTAAGGGAGTTATGCCACTGTGGATCTAAGAATATGAGAATTATACGAGTCAATAGTTTTGCAAATTGAGAATATATAACTTCCAATCATTACACTTTAAGATAGGGAAAATTATCAGTATCACTTTTCCTTTAATGCACTACGCCAAATATCGCTTTTACCGGCGGTATTATTGCCGGCGGTAAAAAAACTACCGTTAAAAGCTATTTTTACCGGCATTAGTAAAACCTCCGAGAATAACTACCTAAAACGGTAGTTTTTTTAAGAATGCCGTTTTTACAGACTTTTACCGGCGGTTTTTTAAAATACTGCCGGAAAAAATAGAATATACGGTTTTTTTTAATACTGGCGGTAATAAACCGCCGTTTATAATGATACCGACCTGTATAATATAAATATTATTGTTTATCCTACATTACACAATATGCGAGTCAGCCCAGTTTGTAGCACGCGTGCTATAGGATCCGGAGGTTCCAGGTTCAATTCCTGGGAAAGCAAAAAAAAATAATCACCGATTTTATTGCCGGCGGTATTATTACCGGCGGTTCTTTACTGCCATTTTTAGTATTACCAACAGTTTTCTAATGCCACTTTTGTTTTTCTGACAATTGTTTTCCTGGCGGTTTATTTTCGGCGGTTTTGGGACTATTAACGGCAGTTTTCTCATGCCGCCAATGCCAAAATTTGGCGTAGTGATGGTTAAGTATTTAAAGATATTTTATGTGCATATTTTATATAATATATATACGCTCTTTAGGCACTCTCAACCTTAGGAGCATCTAGGTGGCTCAGCTCCCCCGCCCCCGCTTCGTGCTACTAAGACCTATATAGACCTATATATTGAATTCATCACCAAACGGCATAAACATCTCTCCATGACACCTCCCTTTCCTTATTAGAAAGTTTGAATTAAAATCTGATTGAATGATGTCCCGTTCATCCACCCCTTTTTGTACTTTCCAAACATCCGCTAGTTGCAAAATTTGGTTGTCTGATTGGTTCTTGGTTTTGCAGGGTAAATTTGTAAGCGCGCACCAAGCAGAAATACAGTTTGCAAAAACACTTCTTGTGAAGATGTGGATGTCAGGTAATTCTTTGAACCCACGTGGGTCTTGCATCCACATTGAATTATAAACTTCAACATGCCACTAGAATGTGAAGAACACTCTCCGGCCCATTGGTTTTTCCATTTTTGAAATTCTTGTCATTTAATCGGGCCACCTATTAATTTTTTGTGAAAACATATTCAAGACTCTTTCAGTGAATCAAAATATTGCAATGTAACAGAATATATTGGAAAATATAGACGATTATTTGAGATATCCAGAATAGTGAAATTTGGACAAACTAGTCGTGATGGAATTGTGAGTTTGCTCCTCTATAGAATGTAATATTATATCGTTACAATTCAAGTACGCAAGTGATGTTTTACCCTTTTTTGTGGCTTTGTTTTTGTTCTTGTTCTTGTGTTGAATCAGCAAACGAAATGGCAAACGATATCTTGCACCCTGGGCAGAGACGAGGAACTGGTGCAATTGAAGGCCCAAGAACACTCCGCAGCCGAGGCAACGATGTGATTGAAGGGCCGGAAACTCAAGTAGAGAACTCGGAATCAGAAAATGATGAGTGATGGGGGTCTGTTTTGTTTTTGTCTTTGAACGATTCTCCCATTGTTCTCTTCAGCAGCTCTTTTTTCCCTAGTGCAGTATATAGGTCACAGTTTTCTCGGTTGTAAAAAAATAAAATACAAAAAATCTCTAGTCTGTAATGTCCCTGGCATTTGGCAAAAACTATTGGCAAGTGGAGAAGTTCGAAAACAAGCTATGGCCTCCCATTTGTTTCTTCAGTGAGGAATGTTATAGATACAAATTAAACTTGTTTGGTTTGTGTTTTGAGGAAGATTTTTTGGGCAATGAGAGTGGTAATTGTAGAGAAAGTTTACTACTAAGGATCGTGCCCAGGAAGTGGGGTTGGGTTTTGAGACTTCAAACGAACATTGTGGGTTCCAACTCTATTGTGCCCAGGCGTTGTTCTCCCAATTTGTTTTTTCCATCACTGACACATGAAAATTTATTCACCCCTTCCCTAGCACGCATTGTGGTAGGCCCATGAAGTGGATCCTAAAGGGACCTTGGACATCACTTGGAGATGGCCTAGGGCATTGAATGATAACTCGTGCGACATATTTTAGGGCATTGAATGATTACTCGTGCGACATATTTGGAATGTAGATTTTTTGCAAGTGTATTATCTTTATGAATCGTATTTTGTGTAGGAGCAAAAGTTTTTTTTTTTTTGTTTGAGGATCAACGGTGTTTTCTCCCTTGCAGCTTGGCGTTAAGAGGTTGTCAAGTTTCAACTCTGGATGCTATAGTTCATTTTTGTTGCTACTTGAGCTACTTCTTTGCTAGGTTTGTATCAAAGCTAACGGTAGAACTTAGGAATTGGTGCTTGGAAAATCTTCCCCTTTTACAACTCGTTTGGACAGTGAGAAAGGGAGAGATAAGAAAGATGACTCATTTCTCACCAAATCTCACTATTTTTTGTGAGAAAGGAGAAGGGCCAATCAAAACACTTCTGATTTGTACTTTTCTTTTTATTTCTAACCAAAATATTCACTTCAAACGAGCAATTTCAAAAAGATAAATCATTATTTCCTTTCTTTTCTTTTCCCGAACCCCTTCATCCAGAGGGCCCGGTATGGTAATCATTACTGGTTATTATGAGTGGTTTAAACAATATAAATAATTATAGAAACACTATGGACCCTTGACAGCCCACATCGAGCAAATAAGACAAAATTGTATAATGCGATTTTAAGGAATTCGTAATTTATTAGTACTCCTTCAGAAGCGTTACTGTCAAGGCGACATCAGCAATCTATCTGGTACACTTTACTTGGCAAATTCTCTGTTTTATACGTATTTAGCAATATCTCGCACTTAACCATAATAAAAAAAGTCACTTTCCTATTTTAATATTAAAAAAATTGAAGAAATAATTTTAACGGTCTATTTGTTGCAACCACACATCTTTTGTTGTTTATACTCACGTGAATTTACATTATTTTCTTTTGTTTTACAAATGTTTGTATGAAAAAAAAATCAATAAAAGAAGTTTTGTTTTGCGTTTGCAATTAATTTTTCAAAATATGGGCCCTAAGGAAAATAGAAATGTAAAGCGCATATCGACAGATTTTCCTTCAACTTTAGATCTTTTCCTTGTAATTTCACCTTTTCCCCTTTGACTGGCCCCCATAAAGGAGCAATGGTATCAGTGCTTTTAGCTTTGCTTTGTTCCAGGCACATATCCTCCATTCTCAGGTGCTGTCTCGGCAATGAGAATGGCAGGGTTTCCTTTCTCATTCTGGAGGAAAGGCATATTCCTTTCATGATCTGATGGAACATCTTGATTATAAGGTAAATGGGTCTCCCTTAATTTCAGTTTTCTTCAATGGGTTTTGCTTATTATTGGTCTTGTGTTTCTTGCTATATGTTTAATACCCATGTACATTTGAGATTTATATTCTCTGTTGGAAGCTGCATTTGCTTGATTTCATTATTTTCTTTCTGGGTTTTGTTCTGATTCCGATCTGCTCAGTTCATCTGCATTTTTGCTCTTGTGTTTGTTGTTGTATGTTTGGTACCCATACACATTTGACATTTCTATTCTGCGCTGGAAGCTGCATTTACTTGATTTCATCATCTTCTTTCTGGGTTTTGTTTTGAGTCCGATCTGCTGAGTTCATCTGGATTTTTATGCTAATTTCATATTGTCTCAGGCTATTTTTTTTTGCTCGGCGGAAGTTAGTATTGTTAGGGTATCCAATGGTATACCCAAAATTGGATAATCAAAACTTGACTCCTCTTCTTTTGATTATGAGTTGCTAAGATTAACAATGTGAAGTCCCATAATGGTCCATAATCAAAAACTCATTTTTAGTAGATAGAGATTTGCCGAGCAAAAAAAAAAGTAGATAGAGATAGAGAGAGTTGAGAATTAATGTAAGTAGGTGGGTGGGTCCATGGATATTTATGGAGGAAAGAGAAAGAGAAAGAGAGAGAAATGGAAGAAAGAGAGTGTGGTCCCTATTAAATTTGGTTATCCAAAGAGAATAGGTTGCTAGTTATGGTTATTCTAAGGCCAAAATTTGCTTATTGGTTAAGGGGTTGCTAAGTTTGATTATACCATTGTGAGCCATATTTTGGACAAACATTGCTAATTTTAGAAATTTCTTAGTTTGGTTATGCCATTGTGGATACCCATTCAGTAATTAGATTAGCAACTTAGAGGAGTTAGCAGCTAAGTGCACCCTTGATGCCGTTGGGCCAAAGGTCTCTTGGCTATCTATGGGTATTCTCACTCTTTCTCTTTCACTTCACTCTATTTGTATAACATTTTCTTGGTGCTAATTTGGAAAATATATCACCTTTAGGAAAAACTATCAGATTTGGGAGTTGATGCTGCAGCTTTGTGATGGTGAACCGTGTTTCGTTTTATTCTTCTTTTTTTTTTTTTTACTTTCTATAATCCACTTCTGATTTAACTTTTGGGCTGAGGCTTAGTTTATAACTGTGAAGCATTTGCACCCAACTATCTCATACCTGGATTGTTTGGAAAACAGGTTCATTAAAGTCTGCACTGCAGCAGTGAACTTACTCAAAGGATTGTGAATATGCAAGCCTGAGACAATGTTTCCAATATACCATACCAACGTAGTTTCTTTTCAAACTATAAGCCTCCTCAGTCCTCATCATTTCTATCTCTCCTACGTGACGTTATCTGAGTAAACGTCTTTTTTATGTACTTTTCTACTCCTTATGGAATACACTAGCTTTCTTTTTGATGTGCTATTCCTTTTAGGGTGTTGGCACTTGGCACCTTTCGGCTTAGAGAGCAAAGGGGGAACCCCGTGAGGCTAGTCGTTGGCCAGGGGCAAAGTGTACAATACTTCATGTGGGGGTTTGGCCGTGCATCAAGTGATGTGGCTATTTTTCTATTTCACGCTGAATTGGTAATTTTGAACATGCATTCTTTATATATTCACTAAATACAGATGTAGAACTGAATGATATACAAGGGCGGATGAGTGAACACACAGTTGGTGTTAAATCAATATAGGTTTAAAATCGGTTGCGATTGTGCAGCGCCATCTTTAGTTGCAGCACCATACTGCATATTGAGGAAACAAAGTTTTCTGGTTTTTCACCCAAACCAATCCAAGTCGTGTGTCCGAATCAAAATCAATTGCCTTGTGTAATCAAAATCAACAATGTCCTTACTGTGGAAACTGAATTTCCAATGTGGATGAGAGATAGGCCAAGGGTTAGTGCAACTGATGCCAAGGAGGGAAACAAATGGCATGCTAATAAATCCGCGAGTAAGTATTCATACAAATGGCATGGTAATCAAAGTGGATGCTGGAGTGGGACTCTCCATAGCATGAGCTAACCAAGTACGCAACTGTGCTTATTTCCCAACAGCACCATGGTTATTTGACCATAATCTTCCAAATTGACTTGGAAAGTTCTACTTGGGAAGACATTGGCTATAATTGTATGGTCAAGTATAGTGTTCCTTGAAACTCTTGGCTTATGAGTCGCAAGCAGTGTGCTTTGAAGATTTGTTGTAGCTTTTGCGATGATGCTGATATTCTACGTCCTTCCTTGCTTAGGCGACATGTTCAGATTTTTTAGCTTCTGAATGTTCTTTTTTTTCTTCTTCTTCTTTTTCAAACCATTAGATCTAACAAAAAATTAAGCTTGACTTTTGATTTGTATGGCATTATTTTTTGGGTAAGGTAGAAAATTTAGTATAAACTTAAACTATATGCAAGATAATATTGTATAAACTATATGCATTTTTCGCATGGCATTATGCATATGAAGAAAATGTAGTATAAACTATATGCAAGATAATTTGCTCATCTTCTTTTCTTTTTTACCATGTAATAGAGTTTGTTTGAATGTTCTATGAATCTAGTTCATATTCACCTGATGATGAACTCTTACGACATGTTTGGCCTGTCTTCCTATATTGCAGGTAAGAACTAGGTATTGACTGATTCCGGGTTTCACCCTTACTCATGAAACCTGGATCAAAGAAGGGCTGGCGCTCAGTCATGCCTCTAGCTTCACGAGACATTTTGAGGACCCATTTTTGCATGTTCCCAAAAGTGAAGTCAACAAGCCATGATGCAGGCAGCTCTCCTGTGTATCTCAATGTCTATGACTTGACGCCTGTCAATGGTTATTTCTATTGGGCTGGGCTTGGTATTTTTCACACTGGTGTGGAAGGTCAGCTTACTATTTTTTATTTTCATAGACCTTGATCATGAGCCTTTGAATGTTTTTGATACTTGAGATATCAATAAAATTATGGCTGTTTCAACTCAGAAATATGTGCGCTATCATCAAATATTTTGATCCAGTGTCTGAAAAGAGAGGGCACCCATTCCCCTTAATAAGGTAAAGTGAGGGAAGAATAGAAATGGACTTAGAAAAGCTGTCAACTAGGCTGCCTAGATTTGCATGCAAAATTTCAGAAAGTAGTAAGCTTTTGAAGCCCGCCTTTCCTTGTAAACCTCTCTTATGAAGATGAGAAGTACCCCAAAAAAGAAAAAGAAAAGAAAGGCACAGTATAAATGGCCTGAAAGCACAGTGACAGAGTTTGGATGACAGTAATTGCACTAAATATGTTGCTTCGCTTACTTGTCTATTTACCAAATTCTTGTTTAATAAGGCAGGTAGATTGGAAGAAGGGCCACACTTTGGTAAATCGTAAACCATTTCCTTTTTGATACAAGTGAAAGCATTGGTTTTAAACCCATGCCACCAAAGCAGTTAAGTTTCCACACGTATCATGGCTTAAAATTGTCCCCGACTCGAGTAGTAGACTCAACAAGGCCTTATCCTAATTAACTATGGTCGGCTGCGTGGATCCAATTCCTTAATTGGCTTAAAAAAGACGTGCCCTCAGTTGAATCTATAGTGCTCATGTTCATTCTTACCTCCTCGCCATGCATACAGGGTGTGATTATAAGTTTCATGTAAAGCACTAGCCAACCATATTTGGATTTTGATCCTCCCCTCCAACACCCCCCACCCACACACCACCCCCTCACCCACCCACCCACCCCTTGAATGTTTAGTTAATGTTTTGCTGCAAAGTTATATTTATGACGTGACATCTTTGTGTTACATGGATACGCTACATATTCAACCACCTGGGATTTCTGAAGTGCTTAAAAATTAAAGCACTTGTGTTCTTGCAATGTGATTTGTAGTGTGGACCTGATTTGCAGTGATTTGTGTGCTTCTAGTAATCTTATTGTCAATAGTGGCCTGAAACGCCATAGAAAGTACCCTAGCGTGGATGTTTAATATTCGTTAGAATCTGTTGTCTAGAGGTTTGAAGCACATGGGTCCATCAAAGCTCTTTTGCTTTTTTCCAGTTGTTGGATTATGTGCTAAAAGTTAGATCTAGTTGCGCTTCAAATCATACCTAGGTCATGGTTCATGTGCTATAACGAATAACTCATAATCATTGAACATCCTATTTTCATCACAAATTTCAGTAAACAGCTCGTAATGAAGTATGATAGGATTTTTAATTAAGTAGCTGCAGACAACACTATAAATTTGTTAATCACATGTATTGGAGGGCAGTTACTCAGTTGCTCCTCCTTTTTGCATTTGTAAAGCGCATTATTCACCGATGGAACCAAAGATTTTCTGATTGACCATATATGCATGATTACAGGTTTTGTTTTTGTTTTTTTACACAGTTCACGGGGTGGAATATGCTTTTGGAGCCCATGACTATCCAACGAGTGGTGTCTTTGAAGTTGAACCTCGGCAATGCCCTGGCTACAAGTTTAGAAAGTCAATATTCATAGGAACAACATACTTGGATCCTATTCAGGTTAGAGAATTCATGGAGCGTCAGTCTTCTAGCTATAGTGGTGATTCATATCAATTGGTTGTGAAGAACTGCAACCATTTCTGTGAGGATATATGTTACAAGTTGACTGGGAACCAGATTCCAAAGTGGGTAAATCGACTAGCAAGAATGGGTATGGATGTCTTTTTCATTGTATCATCTTTACATTTGTTTAGATTAAATCTAACCATTTTTTATATAAAAAATTCTGACCTAATAATGTGCTCACTTAAACCGTGCGTTCATCTTTAAAAATCTGATTTCTTGAATAATTGTGGCCCAAAGTGTTCATCGTTTTGCCCGATGAGCAACCGTCTCACATGAATCTCGGTACCTTCTTCATTAGTACAAAAGAAAGTCAATTATGCAACAAATTTTTTCCTCGTACATGGGGGGGGGGGGGGAATCCCTAAACTAAATATAGCCCGTAGCCCAATCGACTCACGAGGCTCCCTATGACAACTCGAGCATACTCTCCACAAGATGTTTGGCCTAGTACACACCAACTGAAATTGACTTTCCCATGATTTGTTTATTTTGAAAGTCGAAGTTGCAGGTGTCCGTAACTTTTTTTGCTGTATAATTTAATGAAAACATCGCGATTGCGTTTGGCTGAATGTTTCTATCAACTTTACAATAGTTCAGAGCGATCCTGTAATGATATGAGGATCTGCTCATTCTGAACCTTATATTCATTTTCCCTATAGGTTCACTCTGCAACTGCATTCTCCCCGAGACACTTAAATCTTCTGCTGTGCCGCACGACCCGAATTTCCAAGCCCATGACAGTGAAAAGAAGAGACTGAGAAGCTCCTTCAGTTGCTTCTCATCATTTTCTATGCACCCAAGGGAAAAGGAGGTATCGATATCTTCATTTTCTCTACAATCCCACTACCAAGGCTGCATACCACAATGGGAGTCCAAAGAATCTTGAAATTGTTTCTTCAAGGAACAGCAAGAAGACTCCATTTTAATCGCGATTCCAGTTTTAATTGTTGCTCAGTTCCAAGATTTTCCCGCGGGCTTCCAGAATGTTTAATTTTCAAGCTCGTCGTTTTGAATGGAAGCAGAGAAGGCTTGTTCTTGTGTCTCCTGTAATAGCAGAATTGATGCTTTGTTGCTGTAAGATTGGATTTTTTGGTGTGCAAAATCATATTTCGTTACGGGAAAAAAAAAATATCGAACTACGATAGGTTACTGCATTTTACTCATTAGATTGATGGATACTTTATTCATTTGCTATATCAATTATTTTTTGATGTATAGTTCTCCATTTACTGACATATCAGAATCATTTTGCTCACTCCGAGTTTAATCTGGAAAATATTTGGAGTATTCCTGAAGTTGACCGGAAAAGGTGCATCTTACTCAAGTTTGTGCACACGAAGTTTTACGCTAAACAGCCTTTGTTACTACTAGGCGGGTCGGAGTCGGGTTTATTGTCCCCGCCGCGTTCTTTGTCCGGGAAATAATTGGGTCTCCATTCACCGCAGTAATTTTCACCAACTTAGTTCTCTTGTAAGTGTTTTGACTAAAAACAAGAAATTATAAGTGTTTTGACTAAAAACAAGATATTGATGAGTGATGAGCTTTGGAAAAATATAAAAACAAAGAAAACAAAAGAATAAGATAGTGATTTATTATTGTGTGTGTTGCTCTTATTACATCAAAAGAATTTATATAGACATATAACCGCAGTTAGATCGGGTTAAAACGTGACGGGGAAAGCAAATACTACTCCCAACCAATTTGCTTATCAGGTTGCGGAATATCCACTCAGATGCAGGTGGGGAGGTCGAATGTACAATTAACAGTGCAGAGGTAATTGTCATCCCTATGATTGAATGAACCTCAAGGGGGTGATTGAAATTCACACTTGGCAGCATCATATGTTGTTACTTATGTCACATAATCTTGTAATAGGTTTTCGAAAAGCGCTCTTGCACTCATGCTCGCAAATGCACGTCATGTGACATAATTGTTACTTATGGAAGGAACTGAAGTACTTCTGCGATTAAATTTCTGGATTTTCTTTTTTCTTTTTTCTGCAGTTTCATGAACAAAAGATATTTTTCGTTACAATGAAGGGAAATATATGTCATAAATATCAGACAAGTAAACAAGACTGACTTTTTCTTCTTCTTTTTTTCAATTCTTCATTTCCTTATTGAAGCCATAAGGAAACTCTAATATTCGTTGACCCACAAATTAATGCCGGCTCATTGATATCAATATCATGATTTAAAAATTCTATGATTGGACGGTCAAGCTTTTTATTGACCGGCCGACCTTAGGTCATTTAAAAAAAATTGCTCCAAAGTCCCCATATAGAAAGAAGTTGTATGTAAAATATTTAATTTCTGAGGAGGAGTTCCACTTAAAACATATCCTTAAAAGAAAAGCATTATGAAAGGTAATGATTCTTGCAATCAGGGCTCATACATGAGTCAAACAAGTCAAGCAACTTGTTCAAGTTTTGTCTGAAAATATTTAGTGATCTCTATACGTGTTCAACTTTAGGTTGTTTATAAAGGGCAAATATTGACGAGTTTAGTCAAGCAATTTTAAGTAGCTTGAATTTTTTATACATGATAAGCTGTACAAGTTGAGTAACTTTTTTGAGTTTGCTTTGCTTTAAAAATTGTTGTAATTTGATTTATTTGTATAACATAAATTGATTTTGAACAACAAGCGATTATGAGTTCAAATTGAAATATCTTGATTTGTTTATCAACTGTACTTGCAATTCCATTTTAAACTATCATGTGTCATTTTGTGAAACTTCTGGTAGTTTTGTGTGAAAACTTTGTTAGTTGATGCTTCATCTTCGCGAGAGAAATTTAAAAAGTAACAAATTGCAAAAAATTATTATAGTATATTACATACAAATAATTCAAAGTTAGTGAATTTTTTTGTCTTTAATAAACTTCTTAAATTTCGTGGTCATAAATCTTTGGTTCTTAAATTTCTTTTGTCGAGCTGAACTAATAATTCATACAAAAAGTGACAAAAAATTAAACAAAAAAATTACAGAGGATTTAAGAATAACAAATCAATAATAATCTTAACCTAGACTACATTCAAATTTATAAGTATATCCTCTTTTCATAGAAAGTGAACAAAATTAAAAAGTGCAAGATGACTAAGAGCCCGTTCCAGAAACGAGTTAAGAACTTATTTTTTGTTGAATAAGAAGGGTTGTTCCGGAAAATAAGAAGGTGGTAATTATTTTGGTAGAATTTATATAGGTATCAATGGGCGCCGGGAGGGAAATCGTACCGGCAGCCGCGCCGGGCCGTCTCCAGCCACCGGACGGCCGATCCGAGCCGTCCAAAAATTCTATAAAAAAAAAAAACCAAGGGGGCCAACGCGGGAATCAACAGCATTCGAGGTGTGTAGGGTGCTTTATCCGAGCACCCCTTTTCCGTGGGTGCTCGGATCAAGCACCCTACACACCTCGGATGCCGTTGATTCCCGCATTGGCCCCCTCGATTTTTTTTTATAGAATTTTTGGACGGCTCGGATCGGCCGTCCGGTGGCTGGAGAAGGCCCGGCGCGGCCGCCGGTACGATTTCCTTCCGCCGGCGCCCATTATCATAGCAACAGTCTTATTTTTTGTATAAGGCAACTTCAAGCTCAAAAATCATGTGTGTACGCAAATAATTTTCCCATCATTATAGATCTTATTTGATAGATCTCATTGAGATCTTTAATACAGTACAAAAAAAAAATTGAATTTTTTTTTTCATTTATATTATTTTTGAGTTTGAAAATGTAAAAGGAACTTTTTGTTTGAGTTTTGTGGAATGACTCTTCTTATTTTTGAATGAGAAGTAGCAAAATAAGTACTTATTTTTTAAGAAGGTTTCCGGAACGGGGCCTAATAATATAGGACAGTGGATTTATGATCTCACATGATTAGTCAAGACGTGTAAGCCGATTCGGACATATAGTTATAAAAACAAAAGATACACATCTTATTTGGTTTGCATATTTTAAAGTTATTAATGTAATAAGTGATAATGAGAGGAGAGAGATAGAGAGAAAAAAAATATTGAAAAACGTGTAAAAAAGAAAAAGAAAATGAAATGAGTTGAGATGTGAACGGAGCAAGGTGACAGTAACTACATCCTCGTAAACAATTTAGTGCGAAAATCAAATCTGTGATTCTCTCCAGCTTTTTGACAACTGCTCCACTGCCAGCTGAGCTTCCCTGGGATATTCGAACATTTCAGTGTTCTCACTCACATAAATCTGACTCTTGACAACTCACTGGTAACCCAGGTCAACTCCATCCTAGGGAATATATGTTCTGGAATTGGGGTTTCTGATCAGATTTCATCAAACCCATCTTTTCCCACTTGAGAAACAACAAGTTCAATCATCACACAGAGTGAGAAGATTACTGGGTATGACCCAAATTTCTGTAAATTCGAACTAGTTTTTTTGTTTTTGTTTTTGTTTTAGTATATATTGCTACCCATACCTTTTCTTTGAAATCTGCAATTGAAGAGAAAATCAATTATTCCTTATGGGTAAAGGAGGAGGGTGTTGTGCCTCCAAGTACAGATCACCTTTGGATGAATCTGATAATGATATTTTGCCAAACCCACAAAGGGATAGTAGGTCAGTA